>VZUI01014264.1:3162-16272 GCA_013401135.1 Cettia cetti | reverse complement strand
CTCTGTCCCTGGGCTGTTCTCTGTCCCTGGGGGCTGTTCTCTGTCCCCAGGGCTGTTCTCTGTCCCCAGGGCTGTTCTCTCTCCTGGGGCTGTTCTCTGTCCTGGGGCTGTTCTCTGTCCCAGGGCTGTTCTCTGTCCCCAGGGCTGTTCTCTCTCCTGGGGCTGTTCTCTGTCCCAGGGCTGTTCTTTGTCCCAGGGCTGTTCTCTGTCCCAGGGCTGTTCTCTGTCCCAGGGCTGTTCTCTGTCCCAGGGCTGTTCTCTGTCCCGGGGCTGTTCTCTGTCCCGGGGCTGCCCTCCCTCCCTGCCCTGTGCTCAGCCCACCCTCACCCTGCCCCTCACTGTCTGCCCTGGCCCTTCTGCCCCTCAGAGTCCTGCACTTTGTGAGATGGCTCACTGGAGATGGTAGGACTCGGTCAAAAGTTGGACTTGATGCCCTTGGAGGTCTTTTCCAGCCTTAATGATTCTACAATTCCCTGATTCTTTGATTCTCTGATCCCTTTTCCCTCCCTCCCTCCCTGTTCTCTCTCTCAGCAGCCTCCTCCTGTTGTCATAACAACGAGCACCAGCCCGGGTGGCCGTGCCAGCCCCTGCAGCTCCAACAGCTCCTCCTGGGAGGCAGAACAGCCCCAAACCATCTGGCCGAGGTGGGGAGGAGCCCAGGGCAGCCCCGGGCACAGCGACAGGGGCTGTGTCCCCTCTCCCGCACGCTGTCCCCAACACGGGGCACAGGAGGAGCTGTCCCTGCCTGCTCTGTGCTGCACATCCCCGGCCATCCCTCCTGCTGCCAGCTCCCTGGGGACCCAAATCCCTGCATCCAAACCTCTGATGCTCCCAGCCCTCTCCTCAGTGGAGCCCCAAATCCCTGGAGCCCCAAATCCCTGGAGCCAGGTCCCTGATGTCTCCTGCCCTCCCTGTGTGTCACCACCCCAAGCTGCAGCACCCCCAGGCACAGGCAGGGTCAAACCCGAGCAGCTGGTGCACGTCGAGGAGTCCCAGAAGTTCCCGTGGCTCAGGACAGGCTTCTCCAAGGGGAACCAGGTGTGCAGCACAGCCAGAGCTGCTCCTGAGGGCTCCGGGGCCACTGGACTGTGTTCCAGAAAATCCATCAAATCCGAGCTCTCAAAGCAATTTCTCCTGTGGCTGGCAGTGGATTAAACCCCCTCAGGAGCAGCTTTTGCAGAGCAGCTGCCCCTGCATCCCTGGCAGTGCCCAGGGCCAGGTTGGACAGGGCTTGGAGCAGCCTGGGTGTTGTCCCTGCCAGGGCAGGGGTGGAACAGGATGATCTTTAATGTCCTTTACAACCCAAACCATTCTGGGATTCCTCGCTGACAGTCCCATGAAAGGTCAAAGACTGAAGATTTCTGAAGGTGCTTTCATGGCTGTGATGCACATCAAGGCCTGGTTATGAAAGGAATTCCTCTTTCCCGGCTCCCAGCTGAAGCTCCTGAAGCTGGGAGGCTGAACCTGGGCAGAAGGCACGACCATTTCACCGTGGAGCTTTCCAAGGAACAGCAGGAATTTCAGCCTCCCAGAGAGAGGGAGGCACTGGTTTGAACTTCTCAGAGCGTTTTCACCACCTTCCCTTCTCCACACTGCCCAGGGGAGCCAGCCTGGAACCTCAGCCAAGGGATTCTGAGCGCTTTGATCCCCGTTTGGCTCCCCAGGGCAGGAAATGGCTGCTCTCTGTGTCGGGAAAACAAAGGCTCTTTCGGGGGGAGGAATGTCCTGGGACACCTGATGAATTGGAGCTGCTCTGGAGATCAGTGTGACCCAAATTGGCTCCAGGTTTGGGAGCTCAGTGGGGTTTAACTGCAGCCTTCTCAGGCAGCTCTGGCTGCCTGCAGCAGTTTGAAGCATTGCAGGAATGATTTTTTTTTTTTTTTTAAAGGAAAATTCTTCCCCAGCTGAGTGGCAGGAGGGGCTGGCAGTGGGACAAACGTCACCATCCCGCTGCCTCCAGCCAGGGCTCGCTGCCTTCCACCCCCAGAAAGGAAAATCCAAGCAGGTTTTGTGGAATTTTCACACACCTCACACATCTCTCCAGCTTTTTTGGATGCTCCATCCACTTCTGCATCAGGGGCAGCAGCAGGGGTGGGAGCAAGGGGGTGCAGAGCACAGCACCCAGAGCCTTGGCAGCCTTGGCAGCCCAGGAAAAGCCCTGGTGGCACCCAGAGCTCTGGGCTGGTGTTTGCTGGGCTGGAGTTTGCTCCTGGCCTTGTGGGCAGCCCAGGGGTGAGCTCCATGGCTGGGGAAACTGAGGCACGGAGCAGCTGAGGCCTGGGAACTGGGTGGAGTTCCTTCCTTGAAAAGCAGTTTTTGCTGAATTCCAGCAGATCTCAGTGAGGGGAAGGCAGAGGTTTGTACCCAACACCTCTTCACACACAAATGTGGCTTTTCTGAGATTGATGGAGAGCAGCCAACCTCCCCCAGCCCTCACCTCCCTCATCCAGCTCAGAATTCAGACCTGGAGAAGTCAAATATTCGGGCCGTGGGTGCTGCAGCTTGGCCAGGGAGCAGCAGGTTCTGCAGCCCCAGCTGCAGCACCACAGGGAGGAATCCCAAAGGGATTTCCTGGGTTTTGAGGCCCTGGGGTGAAGGGGAGCAGGGCAGGAGCTGCCCAGAAGGGTTTCCAGGTGAATAAAGGGAATTCATGGGCTGAGGGCAGCTCAGAACCTGGGCAGGAGCAAGAGGAAGGGGAAATTCCAGACTTTTTTCATAATTATCCTATTTTTTTTCCCTAAAGTCGTGTCCAAGGCCAGGCTGGGTGAGGCTCTGGGCACTCTGCTCCAGTGGGATCTGTCCCTGCCCACAGCAGGGGTCGTACCAGGATGATTTTTAAGGTCCTTTCCAACCCAAACCGGTCTGGGGTCCTGGGAATTCAGCCTGGCCTCTGCAGAGCCCCCTCAGAGCATCCATTGCTCGCAGCCTCAAAGAAAAAATGGGGGGAAAAAAGGGAAAAACTGGAAAAAAATGCAATTGTGGCATTTCCCTGAGGGCAGTGGGGTGCAGCAGGGATGGGGTGGCTGCAACAGGACCAGGATTTCTCCAGATGTGCCTCCAGGGACCTGGGAAATAACCCGGGAATTAAGGAGTGCACAGACACACGTGGGATATGTTGGGATTTTGAAATTTATTCCAACATGCTGTTTTTTTAAAAATATGCCCAGACCGAGCAGACAATCTGAGCTGTAGTAAAGGCAATATTATACTTGTAAAAACTTCTCATTCACAGTACAGATGTCATTTACAATAAGGGTCACAAACATCAAATACTGAGTATTTTTCTTTTTTTTTTTTTTTTTGTTTTCTTGTTTTTTGTGTGTTTTTTGTTCTTTTTGTTGTTGTTTTTACATCAGACTGTGCTTTTTACCTGCATTTTTTTTTTGCACTGATATAACCATACAGACATTGCAAGATGCAAGTGTAGAAACTGGAGTTCAAATAAAATTACAGGCAAAACTACCAAATTCCATTGGACGCTGTACATATTTACAGTACCATTTTTTTGGAATGTATTGCCATTTTAAGAACATATAGAAACTTTCTACAGACTATTCCACTTACAGAATACATACACCTTTTAGAAAAAAAGGCAAATATTTATCTTACATGAGACCATGTATATTAAATTTGCGTACACGTTATTATTATTAATTATTATTATTAATTTTTTTTACATTACATTTACTAAAGTGATCGTAAGTGCCATCATATCTCAGTAATGAAAACAGATTGGTTTTATGCCATCAGGACTGATGCTTTTTAAATTTTTTTTTCTTTTTTTCCTCTTTTTTTTTTGTAAATAACTTACAATACGATTTTATTTGTAAATACTGTGCAATAGACAGAAATGTTAAGAAGGAAAGGACGGAAAAAAAGCAAATGATGAACAGAGGAAAAGCAAGGAGAGCAAGGAAGGGCTAGATCAAATCCTGGAGGATTTTGCATGGAAATCGGGATAATTTGAATGACTTCTCCGAGGATATTGCTTGTTCAGGTGCTGTCCCTGTGGATTTTGGATAAAACCCGGGGCAGGGAAAGCTGCAGGTTTGTTGTGGAAGGGGAGGCAGAGCCCCAGCCCCAGCAGGAAGGATTTGGGATGGACACAGGTGGGAATTCCCTGCTCTGCCTCGGGGCTGGGCCAGCAGGAGCCGGCAGCTCGGGCAGGGCAGGGCTGGATTTGGGATCAGAGCAGGGCTTGGGGCTGGGAGGACATTGGGGACACCAGGGCTGGGCTGTCACCCTTAGGAGCAGGTGAGGAACTGCATTTCTCAGTGGAAAGCTGGAAATTCACAGCTGTTTCATTGTGGGTTTGTTCCCTGCTGCAGCTCCTGGGTATCCCGCCAAGGACCTGGGAATAATCCGAGCTGGCTGAGCCCTGCCTCGAGGATGGGGTGGGTTTGGGGAGCCCTCTCCTCATCCCATGCTCTGCTCAGCCCTGCAAGACCCCGAGCTCAATTTAGGAGCTAAATCCCTGTTGCAGCACAAAGGATTTCCTGAACCTCCAGAGGTGCTCAGGATTAAGGTCTGAGAGCTTCCTGAGCTCTGGATGTCAGTCCTGGAATGAAGAACAGCATCAGGGAGTGATTCCAGAGCTTGGGCCAAGCCCTCTGTGTGCAGGAGGATTCCTGGCTGCCAGAACATCCGTGTGTGACCCAGGACCTCATGGATGGAGCCACCCAAGCAGCCCAGCAGGGAGGGAAATATCCCCGTAGGGTGGGGCTGATGGGTGGCACACCACAGCGAGCAGCCAGGCCGTGAGCCCTCATGGATTATAAATTGGAGAAGCTCTGCCGTGAGAAAAGCAGGGGATTTTATTTCCACCTGCCGCTGAAAAGGAAGGGCTGGGCTCTGCTTTTTCGTTTGCTTATTTGCATTATTAATACATTCTCTGGCAAATAATCCTGCTAATTGCTCTGCAGAGCAACAGAGCCACCCTTGCAGCCCTTGTGGGAAGCAAAAAGGGATTTTCCATCCCTGTTTTGCAGGCAGAACAGACATTCAGAGCGACAGGAAAAGCTGTGACCAGCAGTCAGCTTCCACCGAGGGCGACACAAGGAGACCGAGGGGGTGCGGGTGGGAAGGGCAGCCTCCGGTGAGGGCTGGGAATGACCCCCAAGCCCGATAAAATCCCGGGAGTGACATTCCTGTGCTCCTCGGCCGAGCACGGCGCAGAGGGACACTGAGCCCGGGCTGGCAGGTGATCCGGGCGGGGCTGGGCTGCCCGGCCCCGCCGTGCCCGCAGACAGAGATGCTGGTGCTGGCGGGCTGCGGGTCCCTCCCGCGGAGCTCTGAGCTGGCAGTGCGACCATTAGCCCTTAATTAGCAATTAGTTATTTTTGGGGGGAGCCTTCTCGCCCCTTGGGTACAGCGTGAAGCACCATTTCACCCCAGCCAGAGAAGCCAAACTGGGTTGGGACTCGGTTTTTGTGCCCATCTCCTGAGTTTGCAGCGGTCCCTGCCTGCCCCGCTCCGTGGCTGCCGGGGGTGGGGATGGGATTCGGGCAGGGAATGTCCCCGGGAGCACCTCAGCCCCTTCCCAAACTCCTGTCCCTTTGTTTTTATTTGGCGGAGGGTGAAGGGATCTGCATGGCTACACACAAACTGCTCCGCAGCTGAGATGCAGAAAGCTTCGAGCTGCTGGGAAAGCTTCAAAAGCCTGATAATGACAATAATAAACCCCCACAACAGCAACAACAAAATAATCAATAAACCAATGTAAAGACTTCGTGGTTTTCTTGGGCTTTTTTTCCCCCCTCTCTTTCCACAAATAACAGAGGGGGGGGGAAAAAATCCACACAAAGTTTAAATAGATTAAGGATTGAAAAGTAGTTACAGAAAGAAGCTGACCAGATTTGATCTAGCCCAAAACTCATGGCAAATGCACCAAAAAAACCAGACACAGCTGCTGCAGTATTTTTATGTCTCATATATATATATATTTATATATATATATGTAAAATTAAATACAAAAAGCTACCTTGGATCAAGTTAAGAGTGTGACAAGGGGCAGAAAGTGGCAGAAATTTCTCGATTTCATGGATGGTTTCCAGGGATGCTCCCACCATCCCGGGCCAAGCACTCCACTCCCACTCACCCTGGGATTAAACTCGTATTAAGCACGCACTTGAAGCCTGAGGAGGGTTTAAGCTGGTGCTTAAGAGCTCGAGTGAGCGGAGCCGAGCTGCAGCCCCTGCTCCTGCCTCTGGATCTGCCAACAGGAGCAGCTCCCAGGCTCGGGGCCAAAAAAGGGGGAGATGGGAAAAAGGGAAACCTGATAAAAGTGCTAATTAGGGGATAAATGGGTTCTGGACGTTGTTTTGTTTTTTTTTTTTTTTTTTTTTTTTTTTTTGTACTTAATTCCCTTTACAAGAAGAGAAAAAAAAAAATAGAAAAAATGACAGAAGATTATTAAAAAAAATTCTATTCTTTGCCCATGAAATGGGAACAGTTCATAGCTCATCAAGTCTGGCAAGGAAATATGTTCTCATTCACGATTTTAATTCCTTTTATTTAATTTTTTTAGTATTTTTATTTTTTTAAAAAAAAGTGTATTACGTACCCGATAAACTGGAACAGCTCTGAAAGAAGAAAGAACTGGCCCACTGGTTAAATATTTATATCTTTTTTTCTTTTTTTCTTTCTTTTTTCTTTTTTAATAAAAAAAAAGAGGTTTGTACAGATTCCATAGACCAGAAAACCCTCTGAAGTAGTAAAGAACCTGCTGGGGCAAACAACTTGAAGCTTTGTGGTTTAAAAAGTTGTGACAGAGGAATGGCTCTGTCGGGGTCGCTCTGGATTTGGTATTTATTGGCAGTTGAGGTCTTTGCTCTGCCAGGGATGCTCATCCCAAAAAATCTGCTCTGGAAAAAGCTGCTGCACATGCATAGCAAGCTGATTTTGCAAGCATTCACCATTCACCTTCACATTTTTATCTCCCCAAACCAGCCAAAAACGGGGCCTGTCCGCACTGGAAGGGCTGAGCTGGGGGTGTCCCGCGCCAATAAATAAATCAAGGTGAGAACAAGAGCCAGAGTCAGCGGAGAGGAGCAGAGCCCGGAGCCCTCCTGCAGCCCTGGAGCTCCCAGAGCTCCCAGAGCGAGCCTGGGATGGGATGGGATGGGATGGGATGGGATGGGATCAATGGGATCAATGGGATGGGATGGGATGATGGGATGGGATCAATGGGATGGGATGGGATCAATGGGATGGGATGCGATGATGGGATGGGATCAGTGGGATGGGGTGGGATGGGATGGGATGAGGGGAGCTTGCCCACAACTCAGACATGCCGGAGGGAGCAGGGGTTTCAAGGCTGCCTCCCTCCCCTCTGACACCACGGGAGGGTTTTCTTGCCGAGGCTCTCCCAGCCCAGGGAGGGCTCCAGCACGGGCAGGGCTTTGCCGGGCGCCGCGGGAGGATTAAAGCAAAGCAAGCAGGAGGCTCCTCCAGCGAGACCCTTCCTGGCACGGGCTCTACATTCCATACATTCCTACCTTCTCGCAGGTAAATCTTTGAAGAAGAACTTTTTTTGTTGGTTTTTTTTTTTTTTAGTTTTTTTTTGTCCCTTTTTTTTTTTAGAAAAGTGCTTTGCTGGGTTCTGCAGGAGGGAGGGGTGCTCGCGGTTCGTTTTCCTCTTTTCGAGGGACAATTTCTCTCCCTGCTCACAACGAACCTCCCCTGCTCAAGGAAGTGCTACTTTCAGTCACAAGGTCAGGGTAAACACGTTTTTCAAATGTAAAGCAGTTTCAACTGTTTAAAGCACAACCATAGGGATGCAAAGGAAAAAAACCAAACAAACAAAAAACCAAGCACTTTGCAAGAATTAAATAAAGCATGTAATAAATACGAATCATAAACTTCTGTACACATGAGTAAGGGTTTGGGTTTTTTTCTTTTTTTTTTTTTTAATCATTTAATCAATATAAAAAAAGGATTTTTCTGTTTTGTTTTTGTTTTCAGTGCATCTTCTTCCTCTTTAAAATGCTTAACCCTTTCCTTTCTGCATCTCTCAGGCCCAGGATTACGCACACCTAAATGGCAAAAAAGACAAGGTCTAACAAACCCCCTTTCCAAAAAACTCTAAAAAAATATTCACAGCCTCAAACAGTTTTGTACATTTCAAGCAACAAAAGGTATAGAAAAAGGCACAAGTAACTGCATACATGTGGAGATAATACCAGACTGGGACAAAGAAAACCAGGAATTTTCCATGGGTTTGGTCATTCACTAGAGTGCTTCTTATGATTATACTAAAGGAAATAGTGTTGAAAATGTCTGTTGATTTTACAGAGGAAGCCTAAAGGTGGAACAGCTGGCGGAGGCTTAAGTACTTCCAAGGTTTTCATCCACCTTTTTGTGAGTTTGACCTAAATCGGAGTGCTCTGGGTGTGGGCTGCTCCCGGAGAGGTTCCTGGGGCGCGGGGAGCAGGGCTGGGCCTGGGGGTGGCCAGGGGGGGCTTCTGAGGGGCTGTCCCTGGCCAGCGAGGGGACGGCTGAGATGAAAGTGCAGGCTGGTTCCGAAGGGGTGCTCGAGCTGCCCGATTGCTGCTCGCCCGTGGCTTTGGAGGGTTCCTCGCCGCTGGGCTCCGGAGAGGGCTCCTGGGGGGTGCTGGGGCTGCCTGGGGACACCGAGGGCCCCGGCTGCTGGGCCGGGCTGGGCTCGGCCTCCGCCGCGGGCCTGTGCTCCTCCTGGCCCGGCTGCAGCTCGCTAGTCCTCATCTTCTCCTCCGAGAAGCCACCGGCCGCCGGCTCCGGGGACAGGGCGTACTTGGAGACCTTGGCGACGGGGGACACGGACTCCGATGAGGGCTCCGGAGGGCTTTGGGGCTCCCCGTCCCTCCTGGCGGCCCGGCCGGCTGCAGGGGCGAGGTGTCCGGCCTGGAGGGGCAGCACGGGCCCGGGCACCAGGCTGGCGTGGGAGCTGGGCCTGGCCTGCACCATCTGGATGCCCCCGATGGGGATCATGGGGTACGGGGTCCTGGCGAGGTGCTGCGAGTGCAGCGGGAGGTGGCTGAAGACATTCTCCTCCCCTCGGCCGGGAGCGTGGAGGTCGAGAGGGGCCTGCAGGGGCCGGGGGCAGGCGGGCTGCGGGGCGCCGGGGGAGCAGGGCGGGCTGCGCGGTTCCGTCTTCTGTGCCGGGGGGAAAAGAAGAGCTGGGTCAGTGTGACACACGGGTGATGCCTCAGCAGCAGCAGCAGCAGCAGCAGCAGCAGCAGCAGCAGCAGCAGCAGCAGCAGCAGCAGCAGCAGCAACAGCAGTGCTCGCTGCAAGGTTAGCGCTTTGTTCCGGTTTGAGGGAGCTCAGGCAACGCAGCCCCGAACCTTTAAGGTGAGGAGCAGCACAACCCACAGCGTTTCCCTGCTGGGACAAATGTGCCCAGGGTGTGTTGGGGCACAGATCCAGGGATTTGGCTTAGGCCTGGATCATTATAAAATCAGAGATTTTTTTGGTTGGAAGGGACCTTTAAAGGCCATCTTGTCCAACCCCCTGCCATGGCAGGCACACCTTTATTTAATTAGACCAGGGTGCTCCCAGCCCCTTCCAGCCTGGCCTTGGGCTCTTCCAGGGATCCAGGGGCAGCCACAGCTGCTCTGGGCAGCCTGTGCCAGGGCCTCACTGCCCTCAGAGTAAATAATTTCCTCCTTAGCTCTAGTCTGGATCTCCCCTCTTTTAGTTTAAAACCATCACCCCAGCTCTCAGAGCTGCCTTTGAAACACTGGCAGAAGTGCCAGCATTTGCTGCCAGCTGAGCTGCTTCGGATCCCTGTCAGTGCAGGGGGTTCCTGAGAGCCCAGAATGAGGTTCTTTAATTACTTATTAATTTATTTCTTTATTTTCACTGTGCTTTCCTAAAGCAGGATTGCATCCTTACAGCTGCTGAGTGCAGGGATGCTTCCAGTGAGAGGCGGCATCAACTCCGGCACACCCAGCAGTGGGTCCCCACCACCACCCTCATGGGGTGCTCTGTGCAAATCAAAGGTTCAGACCCTACATTTTACCTTTTCCTCTTTCTCTCTCGGTGCTTCCCATAGTTTCCTAACGTACATCATGGAGAGATATGTGGCTAAACAGAAATGGATTAATTAGTGATGAGGTTATGACTAAATCCCTGCACAGGACTCCCAAGAAGAGGAAGCAACAGAAACTGAAATCAACTTTCAATTAAGATGGGGTTGGAGATAAAATGTTGGATCCACTGGAGGGCACATTTCTTTGTAGGATTATGGGGAGTAATTCCCTGATCCTGTGAGCTGGATCTCTGAAGAGGCAGCAGAGGAAAGCAGCAAAAGAGAACAGGAAAGAGAAAAAGGAAGAGCCACCAAAGGCAGTGTGTGCTGGGCCAAGCCCAAACACTGCTAAATGTCACTTATCCACAGGAAGCCTTGGCTAAATCACTTCAGGGATGCTGGGAAACCCCAAACAAATATTTCTGTGGTGCAACAATCACCACAAGGAGACTGCCCTAAGCAAGGGCCAGTGGGAAGAGAGATGGTCGTGGTGAGATTTGGCAGAGAGCCTGATGCTGGAACTGAGCTAAGATCATCTTCAAGCTCTGTTTGGGACCTGATAAACCCTCCCCTGGTCTTTCTGTCTCTTGTGGCCTTACCAGGAATGTTAATTTTGCAATGAAAGCCCAGCTGTCCATCGTGCTGATAAGGGGGAATTTTTTTCCATTCCGATTTTTGCTCTTGCTTTGGAGCCGCATGGAAAAGTAACAGTGGTGGCTCTGGGTGCAGAAAAGGAGCAGGAAAACACAGCCAGAAGGTAAATGTGAACAAAGGAGCTGAAAGGTGGGAATGGCAGACAAGCAGGGATTAAGACATTGTCTCCTACTGTGGATTTGGGAGCTGAGGGGGTTTGCTGCAAGCAGAGGCAGAGGGAAGTTATCCTGAGAGAAGAGTTGTAGGATGAGAGTTTCCAGAGCCCTGAGATTCACCACAAGAAATGAATTGGCAGGAAAGGGAAACAGCATTAAAGGGAGCCAAGGTTTGGACCTAAAATAAAGGAGAGTTTCTGAGAAGGTGAGACAAAGATTGGAAAGGAGGAGGAAGGAGGCACCACAGGACAGAAGGTCAGCATGGGCGTGGAGAAAGGTCTGGAGAGGCCCTGGCTCAGCATCTCTGGCAGGGGTTCTCTAAAGGCCTCTCTCTCTCCCCAGTGCAGTCCCTGAGGGCTGGAGCCTCTCCCCACAGCGAGTGGATCTCACGTTCATCAGCACAACTGACAGCAGAGCAGGCACTCCAGCAGGAGTGGGAAGCATTCCACCAAAGCCCACATCAATCTGTCTGCAGCACTGGGGGGAACAGGCCCTTTTCCTTTACCCACAGGATTTGATTTGTCCAGCAGAGAGATTAAATCATGTTCTGGACCCAGTGGGAAACCCCTCTCTGTGTTGAAGAGAAAAGTGAGATGAAATGAGAGCTGTCCAAACAAACATTCCTCAGCAGCTCATCCAGCAGAGCTGGCTGTGGGTGGACACGGGGCTCAGCTCAGCTGCTGCAGAGCTGGCTCAGGTCACTGACCAGTGGAAAATGGTCACAGCTCCACCCCAGCCAGGGAAAATAGGGATGGGAATGAAATGCCCAGGAACAAAAAGGCTCTTAGTGACAATTGATCATTAAGAGGCCGTCCTTGCTGATTGTCCCAGCAGGACTGGCTGGCTCAGGAGTGGGAATCCCTTGGAGAAGGGGTAACTTTATTTCTCTCCAACCGAGAAGGGCAGGACCCAAATGGGTGCCAAACCCTCTGCTGTCCCCTGTCCCTGTTCTCTGGGTCACCTGTGACAGAGTCCTGTGCACTCCTGCATCACAGCCTTCACCAAAAGCCACATCAGAGACCCCCCTGTGGGGAGCAGGGGACAGCAGGGCACTGCACTTACCAGCTTGGACTCGTAGAGCTGTAAGTTTCTGCCAAAGAACCTGTGAGGTAGAGGCATCGAAGAGAATATCCCGGGCTGGGCTTGATATGAGCTTGGAGCTTTGTCCTCTGCTGATTTGCTAGTGCCAGGCAAGTCCTCTTTGCCGGGGGGTGGACACCTGGGCAGCTCCAAGCAGCCTGGAGACAAGACTTTCTTCAGGGAGAAGTACCTCAGGGATGCCATCTCTCTGCTGGGCGACGAGCGCCTGGCAGGGGACGCTTCTCCGTCGGGGGGGAGGGCTGTCCTGGGGGACAGCTCCCTCCGGGGGGACAGGTGCCTGCTGGGCGACAGCTCGAGCCTTGGGGACACACATCTCAGGGGAGACGCCTCCCTCCTGGGAGAGAGGCGCTGGCAGGGGGACAGCCCCCTCCCCGGGGACAGGCACCGCAGGGAGGACAGCTCTGCCGTGGGGGAGAAGCGTTTGGGGGAGGTTTCGTTTTTGGTCAGTAAGTGCTTCCTCGCTATCATTGGTCTGCTGCTGCCACCCCCTCTGCCACAGTCCTGGCTCGGGGACCACCTTTTCCTCGGGGAGGTGTCTTTGGAGGTCGACAGGTCCACGACCAAGGACATCTGTGGCCTGGTGACAGATTCTCTCTCAGCAGGAGCCAAGCGCTCGGTGGAGGTCAGAGCTGGTCTGTGGAGGCTCGGGAAGCTGTGGCACACAGCAATGTCACTGCTGTCTGCTGACCACTTGGTCTCCAGCCCTGAGGAGGAGGAGGAGACCTGCTGGCCTTCCCCTGCTTTCGGGGTGCTGGGAGCAGCTTCTGGAGCTGTGGATGTTTCAGTGCCTTCCTCTTGAGAGGACGGGGAGCCCCCTGAGCAGTGCAGCACGAGGGCGCCGTGTTTGCCCTCCGGCAGCTTCAGCGCCGGCTCGTCTTGGCTCTCCTCTTCCTCCTCGTCTTCCTCGTCCTCATTGTCGTCATCGTCGTCGGATTCCTCGAGGTCTGAAAACTGGTGTTCCTCGATGGGCTCAGATCCCTCCCGCCCCTCAGAGTCCTGGAAAAGGTCTTCACTGGTTCCTGGGGGCAAACACAAAACAGGGAGTGTAAAACACACGCTCAGGGGCTATTTCTGTGCTAGATCTGCTCACCAAACACATGTAAGGGGCTATTTTTGTGCTAAATCTGCTCACAAAACGCATGTAAGGGGCTATTTTTGTGTTAAATCTGCTCACAAAACACATGTAAGGGG
>VZUI01014218.1:0-68506 GCA_013401135.1 Cettia cetti | reverse complement strand
CGGCAGCCCAGCAGGGCTGGGGCGCGGTCCGGGCGCCACGCGGCGGTCGCCGCCCCGCCCACCCACCAGCCATTGGTCGGTCCGCAGCGAGTGGGCGGGGCCGCGCCGGCTCCGTGCCGTGCGCGCGGCGGCAGCTCCGGAGGGATCGCGTCCCACCCATCCCGGAGCAGCCATCCCATTGCAGCCATCCCGGCCTATCCCGCCCCAGCCCGTGCGGCCGGGCGCCATCTCCGGGGGGTCCCGAGGAAAGCGGCCGTGCAGGGGGGCGCGTGTCCGGCTAGCCCCACTCGCCCGGCCTGGTGTCGGTCTGCCGGTCCGCACGGAGCCGCCGCCCGTGGGCAACATTCCGGGAACACCGCTGGGGGCTGCCCTGCGAGCGCCCGGGGAGGCAGGACACGCTGCCTGTGAGCTCGGAAATCAGTGTATGGAGCCGCGGCCGAGCGCTCTGAGCGGCTGATGTCACGGTGAGAAAAGGGAGGCTCTGCTGCGGGAATTAGTTAGGATCCCTGGATCCAGCTGACTGGGAATCGTGGCTCTCGTCGCCTCGTCCGTGCGTGATCTGCTTGTATCTGATCACTCTTCTGTTTATCCCGTGCTCTCCTTCCCTGGTCCCGGTCCCCGCTGCGGTCCCGCCAGGGGATTGATGGCAGCGCTTTAAGGCACCCGCAGCCTTCGGAACGCGAAACTGGTAACAGCGACTGTCTCCTCTCACTTCCATCGGTGTTGCCTCCTTCTCCACAGATGGATTCTGAAGCCCTTAGGAAGTACTCGGCACTGCACCCCAAGCCTGCCGGGCTGACCCTGCAGTACGGCACCGCTGGATTCCGCAGCAAGGCCGAGCAGCTGGATCACATCGTGTTCCGCATGGGCCTCCTGGCGACCCTCAGGTCCAAAGCCGTGACAGCGACCATTGGCATCATGGTTACAGCGTCCCACAACCCCGAAGTAAGAACTGCCCTTTCCTTAAACGTGTGACCAGGTCGGTGGAATGGTGTGAAGTGTTTCGGTAGAAGGGTGGAAAGATGTGATCAATTTGTTAGAATCGAAGCTCGGCATAGCACTGAGAGACCAGATCCTGAAGACGCTTGGACCTGCTTAAAGCATTTAGCCTGCTCCCTGTAAATATGATCTCTGATCTATCTGAAGTTATTTTTCTCCTATACACAGAAGTGGGATTTTTTTTCTCATGTGAAAATGGTGTAACACAGGAAATATTTCATGTTGCAATGTAGCTTTCTAATGTTGGGAAGTAACCTTGAGAAGAACCCTTGAGTAAAGTCTGTAAGTTTTAAAAATAAACGTGCAAATGCAGCGATTACAAATCAGGCATTTAGACTTTTGCTGCTGCGGAGCATTGGAGTTTATTAGAATCTCCCCTTATGTAATTTTAATGTCAAATGAATTTCATACCAAAATTATAAGGGAGAGTTGATTACTCAATAGTGCTTCTTTAGGGGCTTGGTGGAGGTTTAAATAAACAGCTAAGCTATTGCATCCCAGAAGTTCCCCGCTTTTAAAGAAGCAATGGGACCGAACCCTGTGTTGTCTGTCTTCAAAGAGGTTTTATTAGTTCCCCACTTTTAGATTTACTATTTTTGTTCTTTTGTTTTTCTACTAAGGAAGACAATGGTGTAAAGCTGGTTGATCCTCTTGGAGAAATGCTGCACCCTTCCTGGGAAGAGTATGCCACACAACTAGCAAATGCAGAGGAGCAAGAATTACAGAAAGTGATAACTGAGATCTGCCAAAAAGCAGCAGTGAACCTGCACAAAGATGCCTCGGTTTTTATTGGTAGAGACACCAGGTAATGACAAAAGGCTGTAGATATATCCTACTCTTATGGAAGTACCAGTGTTGTCTTCAGGGGAATTGTGTGGGTACTGTGTCATGTCCACCTGTGTCCAGCACTTTACATGTGTTTGCAGTCCCTGGAGGTGTTGGCTTTCAAACTTTATTGGGAATTGCCTACAACAGAGAAGGGTTTGAGTTTCTTCACAGTGAGTCTAAGCCTTCTGGCAGGAAGCTTGTAGAGTCTTCCACATGTGCTTCCTTCCCATGTCCATAGATAAATGCCTTTGCCAAGGTTATCAGTTGTACTTGTTGTTTTCCAGGCCAAGCAGCAAGAAGCTGTCCCAGTCAGTTATAGATGGTATCCAGGTTCTAGGTGGTCAGTACCACGGTAGGTTACACTTCTGCAATGCTGATCTCATTTCAAGTTTATGTAAATGTGACTCCTGTATGCTGCCCTAAAGCAACAGCTCAGACACATTCCATCCTTGTAACAATCTTATTTCAGGGTGGTTGTATGGCTTTAGTGCAAGGCAGGGCAGGGGAGGGTTATGTTTTCATAGGAGAACTTGAAAAATTTCCTATGTGTTTCCTGTACTGCATTTGTCTGTTTACTGTACAACTTATAAGCAACAATTAATTTGCAATTCCGTTCTGTATGCTGTTCCTTTTATTTCACACTAGATTATGGTCTGGTGACGACTCCACAGCTCCATTACATGGTCTGCTGTCAAAACACCCAAGGGCAGTATGGGAAAGCAACACTGGAAGGTTATTATGAAAAACTGTCCAAAGCTTTTATAGAACTGATAAAACAGGTGAATAATAAGTATTGTCTTCTTCATGCAAATGTACTAAATGAATCTCTTCTGTTTGTTAAGAAGAGATTCATTTTGTACATTTGTACAGGTTTGTTAACCTGTTTGGTCCTGAAGTTTCTAACTCAGCTTGCTGAAGGTGTGGTTTCTCTAGGGTAACACTTCCCTTTGCCCCTTCTTCCCTTGCACTAAGTCTCACTGCTCTGGAGAGAGTCAGAGGCACCTGAAGATTGACTGTGCCAATGGAATAGGAGCCCTGAAACTATCAGAAATGAAGCCCTACTTTCCACAAGAGGTGCTAATTCACATATATAATGATGGAACCAAGGAGAAACTCAATCACTTATGTGGTGCAGATTTTGTGAAAGTTCACCAGAAACCACCTGTAGGTATGTAGTCAGTAATTTTATGTTGCTTTACCTCCTCTGCAGGGTCTGGCAAGGGTCCACATCCTTGGGTAAGGGGAGCTCCCTGTTTCTTACTGACTGCATGAATGGTTCTCCTTGTGCAATGGAAAGAGGCAATAGCATGGACAGTTTTGGCACATCTCTGCGTTAGTCTGAACTGCTTTGAAGAGCACAGTAGCTCTCTGACTGGTTGAAATATGTTTGACAGTCTCTTCTGAATGTTAAGCTGGAAGAGTCCAAAGATCAGTCAGACCTGGCTTAGTGTTATTTATTTTACTCTCCTTTGTTTAATGAAGAAACACTTTTCCAGGTTCCTGCTGAAGGGCTGGGTAAATTAACACCTTGGTGCCAGCAGCCTGACTCACTGACATAACCAGTGAGGAAATGGTTTAAATCAATTTTCTGAGAATTGCATAAAAGAAAGCCCCTGAACTGGGAGAGCAGGCTGTTTTGGATATGTGATTTTTTGAGGCTGAGTTCTCCATAGGGCAGCTGCCCTGTCACTGCAACTGCTGGCCAAATCTGAACACCAAGATACGGTGTTGCTTTGCATTCCCACTCTGGTTGTGTACTAGAGAAATGCAGTGCTGGGAGCAGCACAGTGGCAGTACCTGCTGGGGATGGATACTTGTGCCTCATGTCTGGATCCTGTCTTTAACTGTGCCCGAGTCATTTGTATACAGACCTGTGCTCTGAAAAGAAAATGTGTTTTCCTAATTACTCACTGAAATAAATGACCTGATTTTGTTTCTTTTCCTGTCTTTAACTTGCATTTGTAACTCTGTTCACTAGGGCTGGACATGAAGCCCAATGAGAGATGCTGCTCATTTGATGGTGATGCAGATAGAATTGTTTATTATTATAAGGACACAGCTGGCCATTTTCACCTGATTGATGGAGATAAAATAGCAACTTTAATTAGTATCTTCCTAAAAGAACTTCTTGCCAAGGTAACTCTAACATATGAAATGAATGCTGGCATTTTAATTTGTAAAGTATAAAACAGTCTAAGGAAGCTGTGTTGCTTGGTATGTGGTCTCTCTACATCTACCTAAAGTGAACCAGCTTTAAAAAGAGATCAGTCTTGCACCTCACTGCTGTGGCCAAAAAGGGGTTTGGAAAGTCTAAGCTTGAAGAGCTGCTTCAGCCAGACCCAAGGAAAATCAATATGGGATGTACAAAGACTCAAACAGAATTCCTGTTGTTTTACCGTACAGAAGTTCTCAGTGAGCTGGTGCCTCCCTCTGGTACCCAGGAGTTTTAATTGTACATTTAACAGTTCTGATTATCTTTCCATTTTGTTTCCTTTTTGTTTGGCTGGGTGCCTATTGGACAGTAAAACTTGGCTTATTTGTCTGCTCAGGTGAAACAGAACCTCAAGATGGCAGTGGTACAAACAGCTTACGCCAATGGCAATTCAACACGCTACCTCCAGGAAACACTGCAGGTATTCTCCGTGTTTTTTCTAGGTAGTTTACATATTTTATTTTAAAAGTGAATGCCACTGTAATATGATTGCTAGAAAAATTAAAATCAAGCAAAAATAAATTACTCTTTCAGACCTCCAGTAGTGGCTAAATTCTTGGTGGCAAAGGAGACGCAAGAGAGCAGAGCTTAAAAAGTTCTGGTCAGCTTTTACTAATTTAAAAAATGTTTAATGAAATCCCTTGGTACTTAAACAAACTGAAGGCTTTATAGCTTTGCAACCAAGTGAATCAGTAAAAACTCCTTGATACTTTGAGACTGTTTCATTTTCTGCAGTAAGCTAAATTTTCAGGAATTGAGAGAAGGTATTGTTTCTGTTTATATGTGAATCTAGTGTGGTCCTTGAAACTATAAACTAAATTGGATTTTTCTAGGTTTGGAGTTTATTTCTTTATTTCTTTAATTAGCCTTTATTTACATGATTAAATGAAATCTGTTTTAACGGGGGCTGCAGAAATAGTGGAACATTTTAGCTCTGGGGCCTCAATGGCCATGAAACATGGGTTTGTTTCCAACAGTCCTTCCAGGTTGGTCCTCAGTTCTCCTCCTGCTGAGGAGAGTCTGTAACCTTGTTGTCATTCTCTGCACACCCTTGGACTGCAGGTACCTGTGCACTGTGTCAAAACAGGAGTGAAACACTTGCACCACAAGGCCCAGGAGTTTGATGTGGGCGTTTATTTTGAGGCAAATGGACATGGCACAGTAAGTATGAGCATGTAATTCATATGATCAGTCACTATGTACAAAATTCTGGCTAAATTACGTGTAGAAGGAAGTCTTTTCACTCTCTGCTTAGTTTTATAAACAAGACTTTTTCTCCTTGTTTAAAAATAGACTTGTTTACTCCTTCTGTCTTTATCACAGCCTTGGCACCAGCACCTCTGTGCTTTATGGAGGGATGGGAATTCATGGTAGCAAACATTAATGATGGCTATTTGAGCTTAGATGGTAAAAGTTTTGTCCTCACTACTGCATGTATCCTGGTTTTGTCTTGACAAGCTCTCATCTTTTTCTTATAGGTACTGTTTAGTGAAGCTGCTGAAACTAAAATACGACAGCTGGTAAAAGAGGAGAAAGATGATGAAAAAAGAGAAGCAGCAAAGATGCTTGAAAACGTGATTGACCTGATTAACCAGGTAAAAACTGAGAGAACTGAACCACGGTGTTGGCAGGGTGAGCTCCTGTTTGTGAGATCCTGTCATGCTGTTGCTGGGGACTGCTGGAAGCTTCCTGATGAAATCCTGCCTCCGTGTCTTCGCTGCTGCAGTGTTTTTCCCTCCCTGTTGGCAGACTGTTGGCGATGCTGTCTCAGACATGCTGGTGATTGAAGCAATCCTGGCTCTGAAGGGCCTGACCGTGCAGCAGTGGGACGCTCTCTACGCCGACCTTCCCAATCGGCTGCTCAAGGTCCAGGTGAGTCACCAGCCTCGCTGGCCCAGGCTGCAGCAGCTCTGCAGCCTCTGCTCACAGCATCTTTTGCATTTACACATTTACACATTTTGATAAGCTTTATTTTAGAGCTGAAACAGACCATGAAAGGGCAGAAAGATTTTTCTAGGTTTGGAGTTTATTTGGAGGCCAAAGAAGCTGGTGAAAAACCCCGAGGAAGGTCAAGAATTTCACTTGGACTAAAACAGAAATATGACTTTTAAAAAGATGAAATAATAGCCATTATATTAATATATATTAAATGGAAAAACCTGACCAAAACTCTTCAAATTTTAACTTAAGAAGAAATTCTAACTTTCAAAGTAGAAAAATCCTGTTTTTCTAAGGTCTCTGCCTGCTGGGCAGCTGGATTTTTCTTGCTGTGCTACTTTGTATAACTTGAATGTTCAAGCCTGTATCCTTTCCAGCATTCAGAGAGCTTGAGCAGAAAGTGCCATGTGGCAGCATTCTGTTAGACAGGGTAAGGAAACTCTTGGCTCCTTAAATGAACTGGAGGAAACATTCTAAGTTTTTGATCTACTGGGAGAAGCTGTAGCTTCACTTCAAGCTGACCAAGAAGGCGTGTTTAGAACTGACCCTTTTTTTAAACTGAGGCCTCTCAGCACTTGGTTAACAGATGCTGCAGGTATCCTAGGGACCCCAAGTGTTTGAGTAGCTCCCAAACAGAACTCTTCTCCAGGCAGCACGACACAGCCAACCCTGAGTTTGTGTCTCACCCTGTTTCCGATGCCGCAGGTCGCAGACAGGCGCGTTATTGACACAACGGATGCGGAAAGGCGAGCGCTGACGCCCCCGGGGCTACAGGAGAAGATTGATGCCCTTGTAAAGAAGTACAAACTGTCCCGGGCGTTTGTCCGTCCATCAGGAACAGAGGACGTCGTCAGAATCTATGCTGAAGCAGACACACAGGTCAGAGCTTGACTCATTTATCAGTGGGCTTGTTCACATTAAACAATCTTCTGTCTAGCAGGGAGTGATGAAGGAACTCTGCTTCCATACTTGTCATTTAATCATGCTTAACAAATGCTAAATTTGGAAAAAAGACTGATCACAAAAAGTCATTTTGGATTTTCTTTTATTTAGAAAAGTAATGTTTAATGTTCTCAATGTTTATCTTCAAAAGGAAAATATAAATGTTTATAAAGGCAGATTTAACACCAGATGATTTTGAAAAGACAACCAGCCTTCTGAGAGCTCAGGGTTAAGAAGAAAGTTACCAAGGCAGCCCTTAACTACACAATTTCATAAGAGGCAAAATAGAAAAAAAAATTCTGGCTGCTGTTAATTTAGTCCAGATTGGAACTTAAAGGTGACAGCAAAAGCCGTGGTCTTGCTCTCCTCGCTTCACATGCTCCTACCTACTTCTCTCTGCCAGCATGATAGCAGTGGCTGATGGAGCAATACAAGGAACACAGCATTTGCAGGAAAATGTTTCCCTTAATATCACATATTCTCTCAAGGTCTATTCTTATGCTGACTGCAGAATAATTAACTTTTCCAACACTCCACAGGAGAATGCAGATGCACTCGCCCATGAAGTGAGCCTGGCTGTTTTCCACCTTGCTGGTGGAAAAGGAGCACCACCCCAGCTTATATAATGAATGCCAGTTAAAGCACACAACTTCCCTTTTAATACTACTTTTTTTACCATCTGCTGTTGTGCACAGAGCCAACCCTTCCTGGGAGTAGCAAGGATTGATCAGAACTGAGTGAAATATTACTCTGCTTATTCTTAACCTCCTTTAGCAACTTACCTCTTGATGAGATGCTCTTGCTGTTGAGTGTTCCCCTCCCCGAGTTTGTCTAACTTCTTGACAAGCCATGGCCATGTCCAGAAGGAATTCTGCCCCTCCCTGCCCCAGCTTAGTTCATTGTCACGTTGTGCCTGAAATCCAACTCCCACACCTCAGAGCACTGGCCATGGCTGCGTGACAGGAGCTCTGCTGTGACTGTGCTCAGTGGCTGCTGCAGAATCATCATCCCCAGTAGCCCAATCATCTGTGGGCAAACAGTGTAAGACAGAGGCTGTCACTAGTCTTCAGTTCACCTCATTTTGAGGGGGAAACAATATAATGAAAAAGAATATTTGCAAATAATAATCTATTATTGCAATATTATCTTCATTAGAAACTTTATGATGTTATTTAGAAAGTGATTTGCAGTAATAGTATTTATAATCACACTTGAGGGAAGGAACAGAGACAAGTTTGGCTTCTGTGGCCTTAACTGCTCCCCAACACCACAAAGGGGCTGGGCCAACAGGATGCAATGTTTTAAACACACCAAGCACCAAGTATCCTCCTTGGCATACTTTCCTTCAGGGTGTCTACCTCTGACAAACAGTTCATTGTAGTCCTGCAGTAACTCCTACCATAAAAGCATTTTACAGGTTATTAAATAAGCACAAGTTCTAATAGATCTTGAAAAAAAGACAAAAATAAACTTGAAACAAATTGAAAAAATGTGCACCTTGTATTTTTTTTTCATTTTTTTTAAAGACAGAACTCAAGACAACAAAACATTTACTGTAAATAGTAGGCACTATAATCAATATGAGCCACCAATATTTAAACTTGATTCAGGCCACATCCAGAACTTCTCTTATTTACAAATATTTAACTTAAATACAACATTAAGTATTTCATTACATACAAAATAAGAAAAGAATACTATACAACTGGGAAAGATACAATATTTCATTTAGATAGTTACACTACATATAGGCTGAGTAGTACCAGTTTAGTTCATGATTTTATGACGCCTTCCAGAAAATCCTTCTCAACCATTTCTTCTATCTTCTGTCTTGCTTTGCTGGAGAAGGTCTTGAGGTTCTCCATTTTTATGTCCTTACTCGGAAAACAGTTGGGGTAAAGGACAGGGCTCCCTGAGTGTCCAACACATCTGCTTGTGACTTTGCTGTTAAAAACTTGGCTGAGCACATTGAAGAAAGGCAAGAGCTGCTCAATGCTGCGAACGGTGTAGATGGTTAAAAGCAAGTGACCTGGTTCCCAGCTTAGTGTTTTCCCTGAGCCATCCTCCTCCGGGTTTTTCTGCAAATTCAGAGACATGGGAAATAATACAGGACAAAACAGGAAAAGCACAGGAGAAAATGAAGGACTGATGTATAATTTAGTACTTTTCTAATGTCCAAAAATATTTGTCCTATCCACAAAACACACCAATGCTGAAGTGTAGCTCAGATCCTCTGCTCCCCCTCGGCATGCCCTGCAGAGGCAGTGTCTGGGAGTGTACAGGTAGCAGTCAGCTGATGCTAACACAAGAGCTGCAGTGGGCACGAGTCCAACACCTCAGCCCAGGGCTGTCCTGAAGGCAGGCAGCCCCCACCATGCAGCCCTGTAGGGCTTCTCCCAGGCAGGACCCTGTGTGCAATGCAAATGGCCTGAGCTGGTGACAGCTGGAATTTGTGGGCTACTTCAGCTGCTTTCCAAAGCAGGCTCCTCTCTGGTGACACAAACACACTGCACCAGCAGATACTGCCACCATCAGTGACGATAAACCCCAGAGGAGGTTAAAATAGATACAAAGCATTTTCACTTTGCAGATTGAGTTCAGGGTTTTTGGGAAGAGCAAAAAGCAGTGCTATTTCTAGTATCACAAATAACACACACGGATGTTCTGAGAAACACCTAAAGTTGTTCTCAAAGGAAAATGGCTCAATTACTCCTTGTGTATTCTCAGAAGAACTCAGTTATTATGTTCCTTCCATTTCATGGCGAGGTGCAGGGGGAATGTCAAAGGAAAGAATTTCAGGAACCCCACAAGCGAAGGCAGCAGTCACACACTAGATGCTCACCAGCAGCAGCACACTGCTGTAACCCTGCTTAGGGCTGCCTTAAATATCTGCATTGAAATACCCAAGCACCAGCATCCAGGTTCTTTTACAGTTCTTCCCCATTTCCTTTATCTCTGAGCCAAAAGCTGTACTAAAATCTAGACAGTAAGGTGCTATCACCACTAGAAACCCCTTGCTTGTACTGTTACTGACAAACCAGTACGGAGAGCTTCTACCATGAAGTAGAATTCCAGCAGTACTGGACTTTGTTCTACAAGGAAGGAGAAAAGAAGCACAAAGGCCTCCCGAAGAAGAGCCACCTATGCATCCACCCCTGTCCCACCTGTGTCCCACTGCCCTGGTAGCGCCTGTGGCTGAGGCAGGGGGTCCACTTGGAAATGGAAGAAAAATGAAGGGGAAAGGACAGCAGTGGGAGCAGAGCATAAGGTAAGGAGCACTGATTGCACAGCCTTTGAGCAAACAGATTTTTTCCAAGACATGATACTTAAACAAATACAGGTTTTGCCCTTTAAATGAAGCAACTGTCCTGCAACTGAGAAGCCTACAGGGCACCCATTTTGCAAACCCCAATTAGGTTTAAATTCAGTATGAATGTATCTGGTGGCTTGGCTCCCTGCCACATGAGATCATTATTTTAGCTTTACAAGTCTTCTGAAAAGAAAGGCTCATACCAAACCACAGCAGAGGGTAGACCGAAGTTCCAACACAAAAGGAGCTGTTGATGCCTCCTTCTTTAAATGAAGCTACTAATTAACAGCTTCTCCTTAAAAAGCTTCTCATTGTATTCACAGAGAAGTTTCTTCCATACTGTTTCTGTACCATGCTTAGCATTACATAGTGGTGAGCAGGATGTGCCCCCAGCACGCAAGTGTCAGTGTCCCACAGCGGCCAACCTAATGGGGAGCATGTGCAAATTCGAGCTCTGAGCAATGAAATACAACCTGTCCAAGCCATTTCCTCATGGCAGTATTGGATAAGCAAACACCACTAATTCCATAGTTGCTTTAAATGACAGTTAATTTGATGGAGACCAACCAGAGATTGTGTATTTCACACCTGAAGTTTGACAAAAATTATTTTATGATTTAATTTTATAATGATTTGCAATCATAATTCTTCTTAGAACAAACATCAGCTTTTTGTAATCTATTTTGTACAGGAAACCAACTTAAAAACTTTTCCTTTTTGAAAAATTAAAGTTATCGATAAAGATAAGGGTTCTTATACCTCAAATTCTCTCAACTTTGTTCTATATCAAATCTGATCTCTCTTAGTTCTTACTGAATGCTAAATAGTGCCCAGGGCCTTGAGGTGATGGTATTATTATGGCAAGCTTGTTTCACAACTCAAGCATCAAAGGCCACCCTCACCTGATGCTTGGCCATCTCCATTCCCTCCAAAACCACCGTCTTAAAGTCCTCCTGTTTGTCCTGTGGAAGGAAAGAGAACTTTCAGACTGCATTTCATGTATGAGAAGAATACTCTGCCGTGAAGGCCGTGCAGTTGCTTGGTTGGGCGCTGTGCTTCAGCTACAAAAATCACCCGCCCCAACAAGTCCATGATCCAGAAATGGCAGACTCAAGCTAGTATGGCCAAGACTCTACTAGACAAAACCAGCACTGCCAGTTTGTGCCTGTTTATTTCCAGCACTGCCAAAGGAGGTTTTTAAGCACATTTCCCTCAGATAACAGAGCCTGAGCAACACCATACTACATGAATCTAAACATGAGTCAGAGTGCCCTGAAGGAAAACAAGGATCCACTCCATTTTTCTCAGTTATTTTCTAAGAAAACCCCACAGCTATATGGAATAATATTCTCCTCTGCATAAAAAAGAAATGGCCTGAAGTCAATATTCATAATCTCATGTTATCTTATCATCATACACCTACCTATGGTTCAGTGTGCAACTGCTGCCATGACTAAGGGGTTCCAGAAATTCCAGGAAGTTTTCTGAACTCTTGAAGCATACTGTGGGAGTCCTGACTTCAGGCACCTATCTCAGCATACAGTACTTACCAGCAGCATGTATATTTATAAGTCACACATGATGTATAAATTCATGCACAGAGATTACTTGGAGCGTGAAAACTTCCTAAGAGATACTACGCTGAACAATAGGCTTACAGGCTGTGCCTGAGGAGCAGGCAGTTAAAACTCATTACTCCTTTATACATGCAAGAAAAGAAATTTAGTCTCATCTTCATGGTTCAAAAATTATAAAATGCAAAATGCAGATATGCTTCAGATTCTAGTTTTATCCCCCATAATTGTGAACCTTGCTTCAATAGTTCAGCTCTGCCTGCAACTAAGTTATCCCTAAATTTAATGTAGCCACTTGTATCTCAGCAGTAGTTCCTTTACTCACTGAAGACCTAAGAGACTGTAAATGCAGTAGCTACAGCAAGATGTCAGTTTTACATCCCTGACAAAGACATCTATACAGAGAGAAACCTGAGAATAAAACTTCAGCACCTTCTGCCATATGGCTTTGCACGTCCTCCCTGCTTCCCTGGTTTACCCATTAACATTTTAACTGCCTGTCCAAGAGGGCTCTGTCCTCACAGCAGGAGCAGCAAAATGTCTGACAGCAATGTTCTTACTTTGTGGGCAGCAGAAGGGATCTCCCTGGGACAGGGCTTGGACAGCTTCCTTCATCAGCAGATCAGGCCTCCAACCCCACAAACTGGGGGTTTAATACATCCCACACACCAACAAAATGACAACCCTAATCCTGCTCCACTCTACCAATTGTGCAGCCAAGATTTCCCCAGAAATTTCCCCAGAACTGTTTCTACTGATCTCTGCCTTCTTCCATTCATCACAGTCCCAGGCTCTGCTCAGTCTCAACACTCTTAGTTCTGTTATGTTCAGGAATGCAACAGGTTTTTAAATATTTGATTGTTATTAACAAAACTGGTTTTTTACTTCAAAAAGTAAGTAGTCAGGACTATTATCAACATATATGAGTGGCTATCTGAAAGTGATTTTATGTTAAAATATATTAGATAATGGAGCATGTTTTACATTCTTTAATTAAATAATACTTTAAATTTAGAAATCCAAAGTCAGTGATCATAACCATTTTGTCCATAGCAGATTATGAATTTTTCTGTTATCTGTTTGATTAATTTGGGAGCTTTTTTGTTTGGTTTGGGCCTTAGCTTTCATTGTTTGATTTGTCTGTTTTCTATATTTACGTGTTGTTTTGCCTATGTTGACTTGAGATTACTCCAGCTGGACTCTCCTACACCAGAAAAAGATCGCTTCCATTCTTCATTGTTAAGAAAAAAATTAAAATATCCAAACCCAAAGCCAAACACTGCTGTGAGTCATTGTACATGAAACTTTTCAGTGAAAAGCGAAAGAAAAAAGCACCATACCTTTGCTTTTTTTCGCAGCAGCTTTGCCAGACGCACCACATAGGGCTTGAATTCCCTCTGATGTGTTCCTTGTCTTCGTACTTCCAAGCCTGAATCATCTGATGCTTCTGGAATAAAAGCCCAACGATACCTGCCATGAGAAAACACAAGCAGATATTACCCATACTGAACATGCAGGCTTTTCTGAACAATCAAAAATATGAATGGATGAGGAAATCTGGTGAATTATCAGAGAAAGAGGGAAGAAAAAAGAAACTCAAGTCAACCCTCACATGAAAAACTAAATGAAAAAAACCCTTCAACATTAGATTTAGAAATACTACAGGGCACAACCTGACACAGCGTGCACAAATCCTTCCAGTTGCCAATCCACATGAGTGTCTTAAACTGCAGGATAGTTAGGGGTGACCAAACTACAGAGCTGTGCCAGGGCAGCAGCCCTCACACAGTCACCAGTATGCAGTGTAAAGGAAGAGGCACAATACTTTCTTTTGTCCTTCATGGCTTCTTATTCCCAGGATCTCCAGCAAATGCCACTTGATTTGCATTCATTTTTTTCCAACAGAAGAGGATTGCAGAGGCACTGTACAACTGCAGCTTGTACATGTGCTCACTACTGACCAATAAAAACCTATGGGATCGCCTTTCTAAGAGGGTTTGTTGCCACATCTTCCAGACAGAGTGTGCAAGAATAATTTAAGCAAGTCATGCTGGGATGACATGCAGTCCTCTGATCTCATGCATTACTCACTGAGATGGGTGGGTGTATTTTGAGTTCTTAGGCATTACTGCAACTAAATTCTTTAAAAATAAAATACTTGAATAAATCACTACTACTGATGATCTCTCAAGTGTGGCAAATCTCTTGCCACAGGCTAAATCAAACCAGCTTGAACTATTTTGATATGCAGCATCATTTGCCCTGGGGGCCACTCAGATACTGTAAGGGAATGAATTATGGGCTGCCCTGGCTGATACCCAAAGAAAGAAGGGAAACAGAAAACCAAAGACTCTTTTATATGCGAGAATTTTACCAAGAGACATGGAAAAACATCCAAAAGCTTAAATGACAATGTTTTCTACTCACATCTGAAATTGAGGCAGGTTTTCAGATGGTAAAGCTAGAGCCAAGTCCAGAAATTTGCAAGCAGACAAATACAGGTTCAACCACCTTTGGCTGTTGTAGGATGTGGAAAAACCATTGCCACCTGTATAAGTTGTCTCCAAACCAGCAACAGATGGGCCAGAAGTTCTAAAATATATTATAGCAGGGAGGTGAGTCCTTCTGCCACAATGAAAACTTTATTTTTCTTACTTGCCTTTACAAACATACAACTCTTTATTTACCAGCATAATTCTGAATTCATAAATCGAATCCCAGCACAGGTCTCTGCCATGAGTGCAGTTCTGCATGCATATATATACATGTGATAAATGACAATGTATAATGAATGTGTCACACTGTATCTTATTCCCAGATATTCAAATGATGAAGAAGTTTAAAATTTTCAGTCACGTTGATATTGCATTATTTGAGGGAAAAACTCTCCAAAAAACCAAAGAGAACCTAGGAAAAAAGTGAGCAAAAATTGGGCAAATAACTCTGGCTCATTTGAGAAGTCTGCCTCTGCTGCTAGCATTGACTGAAATTGGATCACACTGTACAGAAAATAGATATGATAAAAATGGATAACAAAACAAGAAAAAATTATCTACCTCACTTTTCTTTATTTAGACAAAAAAAAGTGCATC
The DNA here is from genome assembly GCA_013401135.1 of Cettia cetti. Lineage (NCBI taxonomy): Eukaryota > Metazoa > Chordata > Aves > Passeriformes > Sylviidae > Cettia > Cettia cetti. The sequence continues at coordinate 53,611 of VZUI01014218.1, read as the reverse complement.
AGTCTTATTTAGAGTAAGTGTATGACACAGAAAATGTGTAAGTCATGCCATGCATAAGTTAATTGCAGCAGCAGTGCATTTTAGTCAGGCAGACATTGTAAGAACTTGTATTGTATAATTTCCCTTAGTGATTTATAAGGAATTTGACAGCAGGACTTTTGTTTTGTCCTGAACAGTCTGTCCCTGGTACTGCAGTCAGACTGAACTACCCCTTTACTTGTCCTTCTCATCTGAGCTCAACAACTCTAAGACAAACTATTTTAAAGAATGACTCAACTCCCCATCAGCATACCAAAGGATTTTTATAAAGTTAAACAAGCAGGAAGTTCATACATTTACCTGGAAATGTCTTCATCAGCAGTGAGCTCCTGTTCCATTAGTAAAAACACTTGCACCTGAAGATCAAAATCTAAATTTTAATACCATTCTGAATGGACTGTGACTCAGAAAAACACTATAGGAAAGCCTGAGTAATAAGCCTTAGACAAACAGTGCTTTGGAGCTTTATTTCCTACCCTGTATGGGTAGGAAATAAAGCTCCTTTAGGGTGCACACTGGCACCCTAAAGCTCTTTCATTCCTTATATATAACCTGAATAGCACAAAGGCCACAAGGAACTGTCTCTTTTAAGGCCATGACAGCTCTCAAAGGCTAATCCCCTCCACTACCTAGAAAGAGAGCAAGACCTAAATGAAACAAGAATAAAGGGTCATTTATTGGAGCAGTCAGGCTCAGGTGTGAATTCTCAGCAGCAACACAGTCCTGCTAACTGAAAGTAGTTCCAAGACTGATAACTTGTGTAAAGGCCAGGGGACAGCACAGGAATCAGAAGACCATGCTGACTGGAATAGGTTTTCTAGTATTCATACTGTTAACAGGCTTAAATTAAATCCATCTATTGTTAAAACAACACACTTTAAATATTTTATATAGCTTTTCTCCTTCTATTGCTTGGATCTGTGGTTATTGAAGGGCTAGGTTAGGCACCTGCAAATTGACAAAATATCATCACAGGAATGATTCTGGTTTGCTCCCTCTGTTATTCACTTCCTTGGCAACTCTTTGAGTAACAGGCTAAATGGATCACAGCATGCACCAATCACTCTCCTCCATTTCCACTGCCAAAGCTGAAACCCCAAAGAGTGTGTCAAGCAGCCAACACAGGAGATTCTGTAAGTAGATGCTCTGTAAACAGATATTTTTACTGTTTTGTTATGAAGACTAAAATTAGAAAGAAAAAAATCTGAGCCAAGCCTTGTATAGATCTAGTCACAAACTTTAGTCACAATGTGACCTGAATGACCATCAACTGCCAATAAAGTATGGACTCTGACTCCTATACATAGAGTCTCATCTCCATTGCTGGGAAGAAGAATGATTAGCAAAGTAGAAACAGGGAACACTGAAAAAGAAGAGCAGGAGTGGGAATGGTGGAGAGGGTACACATACATGAGCAGAAATTGAAGTAGGATTCAGTAGGGAACAATGAGGGCAAATGCAAATTTAATTCAGGAGACAGCTGAAAAGCTGAAACACTGTAAGTCAACAGATACTCTATTTCATCACAAAAACCAGACATCAGGACTATGAAAATAAGTCAGCTTTCAATTTGGGGCCATTACACATTTAGTTGCACAATCTCTAGAAGAGATTTTCTTAAAAATCTTAAGGAGGAATGGGCTGTGTCTCAGATGTGCTCTAGTCTTCTGAAAAATGAATGACACCTGCAACTCACCAGTTCAGTGATCATGGTTGGCCAAAGTGAGGTAAGGTGCTGTGGAGACATTCTTAAAAGCAATACTCTGAAAAACAGGAACACTTGGGAATGAAGGGTGGGCACCTGTGGCAACCGGAGACTTTCAACCAGCCTTTCTGAAACAAAAAGCCAAGAAGGGTCCTTCAGTTCAGAGTAATTCCAATGAGAATTTTCTCCTTCTCTCATTTACTCTCAATATTTACTTTAGGTATCTGCCACATTACTGTTCCATGACTTTACTAGTATTATTCTTTCCACATAAAGAAATAACCACTCCACCAAAGAAAGAACAAAAGAGAGAAACCTCTAAACAGCACAGTTGCCTATTTTGGTTATGTTCTCTACAGAAATGCAATAGTGCATCTGGGAAATTTGCTTATCTTATGCAGTTTCACCCATTACAAGAGGAAGAGTTAATAGATTCTAAACAATACAAAAAAAGCCTGAACAACTTGGATATATTATTGATATTAAAACACTGCATCATCACAGTACTTGAGAAATTACAAAGGGATGACAGTCTTACTGAATTATGATCACCTCTAGGCATTCAATATATACAGAGGCAGACACAAAGAAAATTTTCAGTCAAGCCAACACATGCATGTTGCAGTAAAATTACCTGATCCCATGAACATAGTAATCTCAGCTACTGACTTGAGTGGAAATGAAAAAACCAACCAACCAACCAACCAAAAAAAAAACCAAAAAAACCCAAAAAACCACAAAAGAACCAACCAACAAACAAACCAAATAATCTTGCAAAAAATAGATCCCAGAACAAATAAAACAAAGTTGATGCAACTGATTTTTCCAAATAGAAGAGACCTAGGTGTCCCTTTGGTGGCATGAAAAGACGATACATCTAAAAGATGCTGCTGTAACTATTAGCATCATCTTAAAAAAAAAAAGATCCAAACACCCCATTCCCAGTCACTTAAGGTAAAGGGTCATTGTAAGAAATAAACTTCAGTGATAAATAGGACAAATAATCTGAACAGAGGAAAATATCTCAGCAAAAGAAGTCAAGAATTCAAAATGCCAAGGTCAGTTTTCCTATTTATCCCTAATTGGATAGGTTTTTGTACCTCAGATGTTCATACCAAAACATATTATGCAGGTATCCAAGGATATTGATCAAGGGATAAAATGACAGATGAGTGAAATTATCTGGATTAAGGTCAACTGGCAACCACAAAATCTGCATATCTTGTCATTTAAGATTGAAAACATTTTAACCAAAATCTGCAGAAACTTTGTTTCAGCTATGGCAACTGATATCTCATATCTGTTTAAATAAATAAAAACCTAATAAACTAATATCACACACTGATATTGCAGGAAAAAAAATTTAACCTGCTGTTACTCTGTGATACAAGCATTCCAGAGTTAACTGGAAGAAGCCCACTAAACCATGCATATTTACTGACCTTGTATGTCTGGCAGGTATTTCTGGTACTGGTCCACCTCACTGCTAAAAATGGCAAAGGCGAGTCTCTTGAGGAGCATGGCGCGCTGCTCCAGCTCCGCGTCTCGGTTGGCAAACAGATTGAGGGAGCTGCTCTGGGCCACAGCCACTCGTGCTGAAAGAGAAAAGGGAAAGTGCAGCCAAGAGCTTATGAATTTCCCTTCTGCTTCACTTCAAGGCACAAATAACTCTTGCTTTGCAATATTGGGATTTGAAAGCAGATGTTAAGATGATGTATGGTTTGCAATTTGAATCTGTAACCAGAAATTCAAAATAAAAGTTGAAAGAAAACCCGTAAGTATACACAATAGTGGCTGGGTTTGGGGGCTTTTGGGAAAGAATTTAGCCATTTTTTAAAATAAAATTTGCATGTTCTGATGCTCGGAAAATCCAAATGTGCAGAATCATTTTTTTTAAGCAGTTAAGTGTCAGATCTTCAAACCCAAACCAACCAAAAGCCACCCCACCCACTCCACTTAATCAGCTTTGCCATATAGGCAAAATTCACTATGTGCTAGGACGGTATGAAATTCTCTCACTTTGGGTTATTTATGGATCTCCAGAAACATAAAATAGTCAAAGAAAACATGAAAAACACTGAATAAAACAAATTGGAATAAATGTTGAACAAGTGTTTTCTTTAAGATACTTATTTTTCATTTATTTAATGCTTATACTGGAGAGAAGTCACTACTATATCAATACTTACTCATCAAATCTCTGAATGTGGTTTTGTCATGTGTCATCAAATTATCCATAATAGCTCTCCAACTAAAAGAGGAAAATCGTACACAAATCAGAAAAACGAGAATTTTCAGGAACATTTACAAAACTTTTTCAGCTCTTTCAGTTTAGGCTAAGGTTTCCAATCCAAGCTCCCTGCTTCATCAAGTACTGTTTAGTTTGTGTTATTTGATCTGAAACTGTGTTTCTTGAACCCCCTTCTCCAAGAAAATAAGGAATGCCATTCAGAGGGACCATGACAGTTTTAAGAAGTGGGCCCATGCAAACCTCATGAAGTATGAGGTCAAGTGCAAGGTTCTGCAGAATGGTCAGAGCAATTCCAAGCACAAATACCAGCTGGGCACAAAATGAATACTGAGAGGAGCTTTGAGGAGAAGGACTTGGGGCTGATGGTAGATGAAGATGAAGGATTTTATCTGCCAATGTGTGCTCATAGCCCAGAAGCCAAATGCATCCAGGGCTGCACCAGAAGTGCGGCCAAGAGATCAAGGGAGGTGAATCTGCCCTGGTAAGACCCCACTTGGAGTATTGCATCCTGCTTTGGGACCCCCAGCATAAGAAGAATGTGGACTCATTTGAAGGGGTCCATGGGAGAACCACACAGATGATCAGAGGGCTGAAGCACCTCTCCTATGAAGACAGGCTGAGAGTTGGGGTTGTTCAGACTGGTAAAGAGAAGACTTCAGGGAGATCTTGTAGCAGCTTTCCAGTACCTAAAAAGCCTCCAGAAAGCTGAAGAGTGACTTTTTATAAGGGCATGGAGTGATAGGACAAGAGGGAATTACTTTTAAAGTAATCTCACTTTTAAAGAGGGCAGACATAGATACTAGGAAGAAATTCTTTATTGTGAGGGTGGTGATGCCCTGGCACAGGTTGCCTGATGAAGCTGTTGATGCTCCACGCCTGGAAGTGTTCAAAGTCAGGTTGGATGGGACACTGAGCAACCAGGTCGAGTGGAAGGTGTCCCTGCCCATGGCAGGTGGATTAGAACTAGATGATCTTTAAGGTCTCTTGCAATGCAAATCATTCTATGTTTCTACAAAATGCTAATCATGTTTTCCTCACAGAACCTTTTTTTTTAAAATTTTAAGATCATTATTTTAAAAAATAGATTTGCGCATAGAAATATACGTTATATAAGTTTCATATTTCAAGTGGTAACCTAAACCACAGAAAATCTCTATTTCTCTCAAAGATCTCTTGGGAAATTTTGGCCCATATGTTAATGGAATACAAAAAAATTGTCAGGGCCATTGATACAAGCAAGACGAATAAAGTCTTACTGGTTAACACACGAAGCATCCATCTGGAAGAAACTGGAATCCATAAAGAGGTCAAAGGCTTCCTTTTTCCATGCTCTCCTTGTATACTGATATCCACTAAGACTGCTTAATAACTGGACACAAGCTCGATAGCTGGATGCATTGTGAGCACTAAACAAAGAAAAAGACAACATAAACCGATTTTGAATTACACCTCTATAGAAGGTGTGACAGACATCTAATCCTTATCATGCCTGTTTCAACTTAAGTGCCACCATGCAAATTTCTACTGACTGTACATATCTACATCAATTTAATAAACTAAAGATACCTGTGATTACGGAGGTAGGGCACAACATAGTGCATAATATTTACAAGCAAAGGAATAACTCTCTCTTTTTCATCACTGTAGAAAACCATGTCCAGGAGATGAGCCAAAACCTGTAAAACGAGAAGAAGACACGCTATAATGCATTTTTAAATTGCTTTTTACCTGTCATTCAACTTTTTTTTTTTTTTTGTGTAATGTTCTTTGCTGAACATTCAAGTCATCACATTTCAGGTACCATGCAAAATCCAGAGTATAGAGATTCCATCATTTTTTTAAGGCATTAAGGTAAAAGCACAGAAGCATAAGCTCCTGGTCAAAGCATTCTAGAGAATAAGCTACAAACAAAGAAAAATCAAAGACTGACTGTAATTATCAGCAGTAAATAAGATAAGGATAAACACTCAAAGTTTAAAATAAAAAATGTTTGCTATTCTATATATCTGAAAGGCCATGTTTTACACCTCCATCCATCTCAATGGGTTAGTAACAAAGTTTTTTATACTTTTACATGACAAGACCCAGAATCCATTCACATCAGCATTTCTCATTAAATCTCCTCCTTCAAGCTACTAATCCAAAGCTTTTCACAATACAGAAGTTTATAATAAGACAATATTCATTATCTCCAAGGAAACATTTACCTCAGAAAGTAAGGTCAATGCATGGACACTATAAACAGATGGAGTTATATTTGAAGTTTCCATTGCTGGAGACAGCATATCTAAATGAAGATAATAATAAAAAAATATCCAAAGGTTAGTTTTCTCAAGCCATTATTTACCTTACAGCATATTTTAAAAACATATATTTTGAAGATGCACAAGCTTTGCCAGACACACTAGTGCTGAATATGCTGAATAATACTGAAGAATTTTACCTACATTCAAATATAGCAAAGCTGTTCTCATTAGCTTTAGCACGAGAACTAATGTTTTGTTTTAAATAAAGATGAAAACGAACCTACCTTCAACATCTGATTCTAAGTTGTTCCCATCAACCACAATCTTGGGGGAAGGCTTAACCTCTAAGTTTCGCCTTAGCCAAGTGGTCTGTTCCAAGGAAGAACCAGCAATTGCCCCAATGGCATCCACTATCTTGTGTGTTACATCCTGATAGAAAAAAACCCCCAAGCATTTTAAGAAGCATTTTAAGAACTGTAATGGTTTCATGTTCATTTGTGCATTCAGTCATGATCCTGACGTATAAAATCCATATAACCACATAAATAATTGCTTTCAAATAATTTCTGTATTAGCAGTGATTAATAACTTCACAGAAAATAAGAGCTTTTTCAACAAATTGCAAACACAAGGAGATGATATTAAAGAGTAATTTCATACTACAGAACTGATATCAAATATTTCTAGTACATTCAAACATCTAGTTCCAACCCCACTGCAAGGACATGGACACCTTACTGGTAAACCAGGTTGTTCAGAACCTCATCCAAGTGGCCTTAAACAATTCTAGTGACAGGGCATCCACAACATCTCTGGGTAACCAGTTCCCGTGCCTCACCACCTTCACAGTACAGATTTTTTTTCTAATATCTAATCTAAATCTACTCTCACTTTGAAGCCATTCCCCCTTGTCCTGTCACTGCAGGCTCTTGTAAACAATCCCTCTCCATCTTTCTAGTGGCTCCCTCCAGGTAGCAGGAGCCTTCCCTTTTCCAAGCTGAACAAACCAAATTCTTTCAGGCTTTTCTCTTAAGAGACAGCAGCTCTTAAGAGAGCACCTCTTAAGAGAGGTGCTCCATTGCTCTAATTAATTTGGTGGCCCTCATCTGCCTTTGTCCCAAGAAGTCAATATCCTTCCTGTGCTGGATGATCTTTAAGGCCCTTTCCAACCCAGACCATTCTATGATCCTACCATTTATTGTTCAATATTTTCAAAATATTGAAAATATATATGAAATATATTTCCCAATATACAACCAATTTCTTACCTGTAGATCTCTTTGATCTTTCTTATTCTCCAGACTTGGATTTTTCATAATGAACTCATTAAGAACACTGAAAAAATATAGAAATTAAATATGGATTTTCTTCTCATAATACATTATGCAGCAGTTTTCAGAGTTAGGACAACTCTGAAGACAATTATTTCACAGCATTTCTTCACTAAACCCGCAGGAACTGCTACTTATTAATATTCCAGGAAGGATCATCTCAAATTCCTTGAGTTAATTTTGATTGTAAGAGTTTACCTAGAACATGTTTTATTTGATTATATACAGAAGTATTTTAGAGACAGTTTACTAGGGAAGATAAACTCAAAATACTGAAGAAAATGATCCTTGAAGCATTATACAGAAAAATCATATTCAAAATTATATTTCTAACAATTCACAAACTGTTTCCATGTTGAGAACTCAGCCCGCTCTAGTGGGCTTCAAATACCTAAGATATAGTAATTCTTCTTATTTTTTAGGAAAAAATCAGAAACTTGTATCTGTTGCTTAAAGAGCCTGAATCACTCAAACAATCATTAAGGTTGTGTCTTATATCATACTATAATATAAAATGTAACATATGCAGCCATTCCTCAGAGAATAAACTTATTTGATAAGACCCACAGAACTCAGGCAATAACTCTACCAGTTAAAAGAGGCAGACATTTAAAAACATTAACACTTCAGAATAATTTCACACATCTACATTTGAGCATATTTGAGAATTGTAAATATCAGGAGCACCTACCCAAGTATGAGAAACTGTCCTGGGGCTGGAAGACCAACCTGTATGGAATCTTTTAACAGAAGCAGCAGTGCTGCCCAGCTGTCTACTAAGCTGGTCACTGGAATCCTAAGGGAGAGAGAGCAGCAATGTCAATGATGAGAACATCAGCACCCTCAGGTATTCCACCCATTTCTTTTTACCTCACAATTCTCCTGTCAGACATTGGCAATTAACATGCTCATAGATTCTTTTAATACTAGGTTGCTACATCAAGTCATTAACAAACAGAAGAAGGCAGAAGAGCATTCCTCAAAAGAAATTCTCACTACAAAGCTGGAGTGGACAAATGAGTTACAGCACAATTAAGATCAGCTTTCTTTGGGCAGAGGGCAGATTACCTGCAGGATTTTTAGGTGGAGGAAGAAAGGTGATGCAGTATTATGGAACTCACAAAATAAACCACCTTTTTTTAATGAACCTACAGTTCAAACCCATTCTTTCTTCACTATTTATATTACACAGACTATTCATCATCCTATGACAGAAAGATGTAAAATACTCAAATTGATTATCTACTTTCCAATGAAATAAATAAAATTTAGCTTCTCTTACCTTTGAGTATAAGCATAGAAAAACTGCAACATGCAGACTTCCAGCGAAAGATGTTTCTAGAAAAAGATATGAAACCTGTGTGGTCAGAAAGATGTGGCTTTTTTCCCCTTATCAGGGTAAACCAGATAATGCTAAAATGTCACTGCAATGTCTAAATGTATAGCTTAATTTAATAGAATATTAAAAATGTCCTTTCAGACATCCCTCTGTAAAGTTATGCTTCTCTTCATTTATCTCTTAGATATAGTGAAAATTTTCACATTGTGCTCTTCAGCTTTGCCAATGAAGTACCTACATAATCAGTGTTCTAAGCTTCTTCAAGAGGACATCACATAAATCAATAGGATCTCTACAGTTTCCATACCTTGTCCTTTGCTATGGCTGGAGGCTGCTTCAGAACTTCTTTAACTGTCTGTATGACAGTCTCTGTTCTCATAACACTGATAGAGCGAACCAGCTCAACCAGCAGAAGTTGTTCTTCACCTGCTGTAGGAATAACCTAAAAGAATCAGATGTATGTCACAGATTATCACCACAGACAATGTCTATGCCAAAACTAAGGCAGCTGTGCTCATAGGATTGAAATTTTATCAACTAATAGTTCATCTAGAGACTTGGTATCACCTACTCTTCCCCTGAAGAATTCAGGAAGATTATTAAAGTGGTACCTCGCTGACAGTATAGTTGCTAATTAGAAATAAAAATATTGTCCATACTTCATTGTATTTTTTTCACTGGAATGTGTGAATTTTCTTCTTTCTAACACTAAAACACTTAAAAGTATTACCCCTGTTTGAAGTGGCCACTGTAATATAAACATACCTTTGTCCTTGAAGTATTTTTGTTTTGCCTCCTTTCATTCCATACAAATGCAATAGCAGCCATGAAGTGAACACCATGATTCATTGAAATTGGACCCAAAAGTTCCAGAATCTGTTGCCTCAAATTCTGAAACATGAAAGCAGAACACACACCCCTTTAGACAAGCACCTCAGCATGATGTTTGTAACATTTTCTCTGCAGAAAGCACAGAAGTGACACATTGCATGGAACTGATACATTTTAGCTTAAAAGCATATTCAATACTCATTTATAAAAGCCTGCTTTTTGTGGAGAGTGAGTAGATGAGGACAAAGGTATAAAAGTCCAATTTAGGTTTAAGGAAAGGGAATTGAAATTATTTTGACAAAGGTATTAATGAACAACTTAAATGATATTATCTCTAATGTTCTGACCTTAGTTGACCCAAGATTAATAGTAGTAATGGATGCAGCTGCAGCAGCAGTAGTTTTCTCTGAAGAATCTGCAAGGTGCAGGATGCTCCACAGTAAAGTCACAGAAGACATAATCATATGCAAGATAGAGAGGATGCCATTGCGTGCTTCAACCAAATGCTTCTGATCTACATTAACCAAAAGCTAGTGGGAGAGGAGAGGAGTATTAAACATCTACATAAACAGCATATTTAAAATAGAGTAAATTTAGACTTACCAAACATGGGAGCTTTCAACTGTAACTCTTATTCAGAAGTTTTTCATTAATTCTTACAATATGTATAGCTTTGAGACTTTTAAAATAATAATGAAACTTTTGATTGAGTTTTCCAATATCAAATGTACTCTGAACATGTGGGCCCTCATGTCTACAGGAATCAATTTTGTATCCTCTGCCTACACCTTTGCAAAACAATTATTTCAGCATTTTAAGTCTAGCTAATACTCTAGGCAAAATTTTTTATTTACATAAACAAAACCCATTTTCCAGTCACTTTTAAATGACTGGAAAGCAAAGGGGTGTAAGAATGGAAAAAAAAGCACAAAAATAAGATAACTGAGAAAACAGGGTAAAAGTCTTTGGGATCTGGACCACATTCTTAACAGACACTATGCTCAGAATATCAGATCTAAAAATACTGTTTGACTAAAAGGAAAAATTGTGAATATACAGAAGGAGCAGAAGGATAATGTTTAGACATATCGCAAGATGAACACAACAAAGGCAGCTCTAAAAAGTGGAATTTTTAAGGTCTTGCAGTTAAGGAATTCATACTTCAGTTATTTCAGGGTAACAACAAACAACCAAAAGAAGGAAACAAACACAAGAATGTTCTCTTAAAAGTATCATCCATAGAAACTCGTTTTTCTGTTTGAAATGTGTGTATTGTCAATAAAATAAACCCCTCGTATTTAGAGCTAAGACAATGTATTTGTTATTTTTGTCACTCAGATCTTCATAACTGTTAATAAAATCACAGTCCTTGATTTAACATGTACTGCATAGGAATCTCTCAGACACCCAGATAATTTTACCTGGTGATACTGCGTAGATGGATCCAGGAGGCAGTAATGAATTATTGTTGTGATCCCTTCTAATAGAGTGAGAACCATATCCGGGGGAGTGACTGATGCCATCCAGAGAGGCCTAAAAGAAGAGTCATTTTTTTTAAATGAGTTAATCTAATAGTAAAGTAATTTAACACAACCAAATGTAGTTAAAAAGATTATACCTCTACATACACATACCTATTATCAGATAATCCTGTTTCATATTTATACTGCTGAATTAAATTATCCAAGTTCCTGCAGAGCTGAAGAGTCACTGAAACAACCACCCTTTGAAGAACTTTTCCCATGTAAGGCAATGTAGAAGTGATAAGGCCAATCCACTGGGGATGCATTTTACAGGCACAGTGCTGGTGCAAAGCTCGTATCACTGCGCACAGAAACATGCCTTGGCAGGTTATTGGCTGGGAATGTAAATACTGCAGAGAAGTCATTGGCTGCTGGGGACCAATGTGCTCCAGGTCCGTTATGACAAAGTCAAACACCGCTTCATTTTCCTCAGGCACAGTCATTACTCTGTGTTCCAGCACAATCAGTCGCTGAAGTACTTTCAAAAGTTGTGACTGCAGAGTACTACCATTGTCAAATTCATCCTCAGAAAAATTTATAAGGCTGTCTTCAGAGAAGCCTTCTTCTACAGCCACTATGTTTTTTCCAGCTATCTTTTCACTGTGCCATTTCTGGGCACTGAAGATAGAAGACAGCAGACAATGCAGGATCACTTTCTGAACCTTGCACTTGGACAACATGTCCGAAATAAAACTAGGAAAGCCCTTGGCAGAGCTTTCTATCACTTTTGCCAACTCAGCAAAGAGGAGTGTCAAAATTTCTATACTCATCATTTGCATGTTGCGGTTTCCTATGAGGTCCTGTGAGGTTACTTTAACGTGAGTTGGATAATGGCTCCGCATGTAGTACAAACACAAGGAGATAAGAATTTCTATGTACATAGAGCTCCGAAAGTTATGGTTAGAATCAACTGGGATGTGACTATAGAAATCCTTGCCCATAACAGATATTCGATGCCTGGCTAGAAGATTTTGGAGCAATGAAAGCTGAGGAGTGTATGCATTGTTGACACTGGTAGTGGAGATGGCACTTACAAAAGCTGAAGGATTTGTTTTCAGAATTGCCTTAATTGCAGAAAAAGCATACAATGTCCTTGATGAGTCATACAACTGGAGATAAAGGAGCACATGTTGATACAGTGGGTGGATATTGAAGTTAGGAGATTTTCGCATTCCTGGGGATCCAACATCACTTTCTATTTCTGAAATTTCTCCTTCTCCACAACTGTACCAATTTTCTAAATCAAGACCATCACTAAAGAAGACATTTGTTTGTTTAAGCTTTTCTGTTTGTGCTTTCTTCTTCTCTTCATCTTTCTTTTTGGCTATTTTTACCTTAGGTTTTGCACCTGGTTGCTTACCAGCCTCTTTAACAATTGTTTCTTTTTCTGACACTTTTTCTGGTTGCTTTCCTTTAAAGCTAAACTGAATACTACTGTGGCTACGTTTTCTAGACTTTGACTCAGTGGAAGAAAGAGTAAGATCAGAGAAGGATAGCTGGCTTTCTGCAATACAAGGTGAAGAGTTATTTCTGGACATTTCATCTCCTAAGCTCTCAAGTCCAGTCTCAGTTGAGGCTGATAGTAACTGTGAGCTGTCATTACTAAGTAAACTACTCTGGCTACTCTGAATATTTTGATCGTCACTTTTTGTAACCTCCACAGAGTTATCCAAAGAGCTGAATTTACATAAAGCATCCGCAGAGTGCAGACCATCTTTAACTGGTTCAACTTCTTCTCCAAGACCACTGACAACTTTGCATATAAGATCTGTAACCACTTGCTGCACAATTTCATCAGGTGAGTCTTCTTTCAAAGTCTGAGAGCTATCTTGAGCACTCAGGCTTTCTGTTTCTACTTCATAACTGATGTTGTCTCCAGTAGATGACTGGGAACAGCCAGAGTCAGAACTCTGTAGTATTTCAGCCTGATGATCAGGAAGGTCAAAATCAGACACAACCATTGGTATGGTCTCGCTGCTGGTACTTAACAAGGAAAGCCTGTCACTCAGAGGGTTGACAGTCAGGCTGAAGTTTTCCATTTCATCCACACCAAGTTGTTTCTCATTGCCTTCTTTAGGTATAATAAGTTGTCCTTGACTTACAGGCATGTGGGAGAATGCTTAAAGAAGAACACAAAAAATGCATACATATAAGATTCTGTTCTTCAGAATAAGAATTCAAAATTAAAATTTAGAATTTAAACTATTATTGAGACTTCAAATTATGAAGGCATGGTAAATAGTGTCTTTCCATTTCACAGAAGAAAAAATATGTTACTAAGCAAATGACACACTCACAAAAACAAGGCAAAATTGTTTTAGCAGTACACCTTGGCAAAACAACGTAATTCTCAGTGAAACATTATGCAGTCTTATCTGCTTCTGTTTTCACAAAAAACAGAATTAATAAATTCTAAACTAAAATTACACAATATATGCAAACACCTTCAAAACTTATTGGTATGTTTTCAGCCAGCCCCACATCATTCATAAAAATGTTTATTTTTTGGTTAAGCTTCAAGCCATGTTCTTTATAAGATGTAACAAAATGCTCTGCATTAAGATACTTGCATATCATTTTAATGTAAAAACAATAAAACTTTAAACAGTACTTGGGACACACAAACCTGAATTAGAAAAAACCACACAAATGCTAATATAAGCTGATGCTATTCCAACACTTTTTTCAGTTACCCTCAAATATTTCTACTATGTTTTTAACATTGCATGTAAACAGCAAGCAAAGAAATTAGGGAACTTCCTACAACCTTCTCATGTACATACCATCAGCACAGCTGAACTTCTGCATGAACTGCTTCTCATTTTCTTCTTCAGGGTGATTGGGAGATTTAGTCCAGTAACATTCAGCCTGTACTCGCTGAACAGAAACTCGCTGAGTTTTTGGATGGAGAAGCAGTAGCAGCAAAGGCTCAAGAACCCTTGCAATATCATGTCTTTGAAGCACTTGATTTAACCAGGCTTGTCCCACTGACCAAGTAGAACCATCCAAGCTATTGAGGCTGTCCAGCATGATAAACAAAGATCTAGAATGGAAAGAAGAAACAATCTAGTGGATATTGTACACTACCCACAGAGTGATCCCATTTTAATCTGATATATGACAAATTTAGTGTTAGTACATACTCCAGTGTCCTCTCCATACAAAGCAGTATTTCCTTTGGAATCAAAATCTTGAAGCTGACCTTTAAATTTTAGTCTAGTCTAATGAAGGAGTGGGCAGGAAGAGCTAGTAACAAAGTCAGTTATAACAGTTGCTCTAATAGTAGCAAGATCAAGTATTTGTACAGCTCTTAGCATAACAAGCCTTTGTTGGCTTTTAAGTGGTATGCCATTAAAAAATATACAACTTTAAAAGCCAATTCACAGGGACATATGGAAAAGAAAACATCGAAAGATCATGTCTTCATGAACAGAGAGGAGAAATATACATGACAATTCAGCAGTTCTTACCACCCTTATTCTCTTCTTTTTACAGTTTTAGCCTCGAAAAACCTTTTCAGACTTATGGAAAAACAATATACATATTGGACTCTGAATTTTACCTACCATTTTACATTCTCCAGTAGTACATGTCCATAAGCTCTTAACTGTACGCACAGAATTTATCAGCATTTATGCAATGAGTGACAGCATAAGAAAGAAAAAACCATTTTACTCTACTCCTTACAGTTAAGTATGCAATACAAAATCTAAATAAACACTTTTCCACAACATTTGTGCTAGCTGAGGAAGACAAGAGAAGTTCAGAGTCCATATCTTCAGTCTTTTCTAAGAAGATGGTCCAATACCAGAACACAAAACAGAAATCCTCTGCTGCTTGCCATAAATGAATTCTTACACAAAACACAGATTAAACAATAGAACTCATATTTTAGCACTTGCTTGAAATTTGTTTTTTAATTTTTTTAGTTTTACTGTTACTTTCTACTTCATATAATTCAGTTCTGGGTTGATTTCTCTCTCCTGCTTCTGTTTTTATCAAAACGCAGCAAGAACTCAGATATTAAGCTCAATATACACCGCAGTGATTTTCACCATAGTGATGGTCAATGAATACGGTGACAATTCCTTCCCCACTCTTCATAGCTTGAAGGAAAAAAAATTATAGCTCACATAATCATCACTGTGAAAAAAGTTTTGTCTAACACAAATTCTTGCCCACAAATTTATTTCTTGTTCTTCTTCTTTCCTCTCACAGCTATATTGTAGTTCTTCAATTTTTAAACTTCCTATGTTGCCAGTATAACACAATCACAGATTCTGAAGTAAAATTATTTCAACTGAATCACACTTGCAATCACCAACCTGTCAAAGGTGCGGCCAAAGGAAGAAGATTTGTTAATATGAAGATCTCGTGTGAGGTGCCATAGCACTGCAAACTTGGCATGAGCTTCCATTCTTACTTTCTGTGGACAGAATCATAAGTTATATCTGTCAGAATGCAACAACTTCTGATAAGAACTGGAAAAAGAAAGTTCACACAACATCCTAAACGATATAAGAGATAATGAAATTAACTTCTTTGATTATGCATTTAACTATTGCTTTTTAATCTTAAAAGCAGTAGTAGCCAACAATAGGTGTCCGTGAGCAATTTAGTACCATTAAAGGATTCCCTCCTAACTTGATCTTGCTTTAAAGTTTACCCTGTCTCTTTCTAGTCAACTTATTTTCATTCCTTAATTGCCATACTAGAAAGAAACCAAAGAATTTTCTAGCTAGACATGTAGAAGAAGGTTCTTCACTAACAAAAAATTTAGCTCTGGCACAAATTGGACAAATATGACATTCTTACTGCCAAAAGAATTCATAATGACTACTAATAATATGCAGAATATCATAGAATATCCTGACTTGGGAGGGACCCACAAAGACCACTGAAGTCCAGCTCAGGATATTTAACAGTAAAAATGGTATAAAGTAATAATTGTTCTGTTTCTCTCTTTACTGAGGCTGATCAAGGCAAAGAGTTATTCCAGAAAGGCTGCAAACAATAGTAAATGTCATGATACAATTTGAACACATGTATAAAAACAGTTTCACCCAAAAGACAAGGAAGCTAGTAAGAATTTGTAGGAGTGAACAAAGCACAGCAATCAGGACAATTACACCAAATAAATCATCAAAATGACTGCAAGTGCTATATGGGATTAAACTAAACTACTAGATGATAAACAAAGACAAGAGGACAAAGATTTTCACTGTTTCTTCTTAGAATATATGGTTATAGGAAATGAACAGTAGGTATATTTACTTTTAAGTTAAGTGAGACAAAACAAAAAACTGTTAAAAATCACTGACAATCTGGGATACCTCCATATTTAGTTTACATCATACAACTTAAGAAGATTTGCAACAGCTTATCTATCCAATATCTGCCACAATAATGAAAACTTTAAGTAAAAGCTTGACTTTTACTTAAAAATTTTAAGTAAAGGAAAACTTGGAAAACCACAAAAAAGACAAACAGTTCACGTTAAACAAACTAAAAATAAAACAGAACAACCTCTCCACACCAAAAACAAAAATCAGAAGAGACAGCAGCATTCTAGAAAGTAAAGCAGACATCACTTATTTAGAAAAAAATTGCTTCTCACAGGAAAATAATCCACAACACTGCTGCAAAATGTATACAGTCACACAAAATAATTCACTGACAGTTACTGAATAGAGTGAAAATACCAATTCCCAAACACATTGATATGGCTCCATGTAAGCCCTTGCAATCCATGCTAAGAAGATGTAAGAAATTACTGTTTTCTCAGGGAGGTAGGCAGAAATGAGCAATTCTACATCCACAGTCACAGCAGTTTACAGACCAGCCTAAGTGAAACTAAAAATCATCACAAATTTTCACAATATGGCAAGCTGTGAACTGCACTTTGTTTGACAAACTGGCTCACATTCATTCTTATTCACCTGGTAACTCTGGTAGAATGGCAAAAAGGTAAGTGCCCCTGAAGTCACACAACCATGAGTTGCTAGCATGTGAAGGCAAGTAATTCCCTAGCATTCATACTGTTGGAGCTGTGAAAATAGCTCATAAATCTAAAATTTAAAGCACTACGAAGGCTTCAACTCGAATGTCAAATTGAGAGCCTCTATGTGAAGCAAATTTCTAGGTAAAAAAAAAAAATAAAAGTACCTGTCATGACAAGAACTCCTACCAACAGCACAAACTAAGCACATGCTTTAAGTATTGGGAAGCCTCACTTGAGTTTGGTAAGAGATAGGCTCCTGCATAAGTCTGTTGCTGAACGGTGAAAAACCTCCTTTGTCTAGCATGAAACTAGAGGCTCATCACAAACCTAAAATAACATTTGAAACAATGTAAGGCAATGCTTTTTTCAATATTGAAGTTATTCATACCCTCCTCTTAGGGACCAAGTCCTTTTTCTAAATATATTTCTGTATATACTTTACTTTAAATAAATACATGAACAACTTGCCTTGTCTCTGTGAGTCAGCTGCTGACTAATAACATCTTCACAAATGCTGGAAGATGGGACGAGGTTGTGTAGCTGGTAGAAGAGCTCCACACTCTTCTGATGATGCTGAGGAGTTCCATCACCCAGCTGGTCCCAAAGAGTTAAAGCAATATGCTTTGTACATGAAAAGAAAAGTTGCAAGAGACCAGTGAATAATTATCATGCCTTGTTTTGCTCTGTGCAGCAATGGGAGACATCACATCTGATGACACCCTATGACCAAGAGGCAATCTGTAAAATGGTTCCTTTTGTATGAAAAGAAGGAACTGTTTGAAATGCTGCAATAACTTACTACATAAAAAATTCCTGTTAAGGAGTAAGAACAAAAATAAATTTTCATTGAAATATAATTAACTACATAATATACCCTGCTGCTGATTATCTTTTGCGAAAGATTTCTTACATAAACCACACAAATGTAAAGATTTTTTACCAGAGTCTAACATTATGCACATCTCAGTTTCATAGCTTTGCTGATTAATGCTGCTATTCAATCAGGTTTTGTTTGTATCTTTAAAATATTCATTTAAACAAGGATTTTCACACAAGTGGCCAGTAAAAGAATTGCAGCAGGAAAACTTACTGTGTATTTCATTTAGATTCTAACATAGGTTACAACTGTTATCAAAATATTCAGCAAGAAACTTTGGGTTACCATATCAAGCATGGTAAAGGGGCCAAGACCTATTCTCCCCCAGACAGAAAAAGTCTAAAGAAAACAGCAATGAGATACTGAAGCTCACCTTGAAGAAATCTGTCTTTTCAGCCATGTATCTCAGATTGCCTTGAGTAAGAGGAGGTCTGATGACGACAGCCACTCTTCCCTGGTTAGGACTAAGAGGCTGAGCAGTTTCCACACTGTTCAGATTTTCTCCAGTGACAAGAGCAACAGACTGAGTCAATCCAACCAAATCCATCACGAGGGAAATAGTTACACCCTGAACACTGAAATCACTTGCCTGCTTGCAAGCATTCATTAAAGTCTGTAGCCACAGTGGAGGTTGTACTTGTTCGCAGTCTGAAATACAAATCATAGATTACACATTTATTTAACAATCTAAATATTATGGAATTTTCTTCTTGTATTCCATAATTATATGTGCAATTGTCCCTTCATATTTCAATCTGCCCATTGTATGGGCTTAGGAAAACGTATGCAAGAGGAAGATACTTCCTGATTTATCTTTAAAATAATCCAATTAGGAATGCAGCACTGTATCACTTCAAACGTTTAGTAACTGAAAATGAATAGGAAATTTTTTAAAAGGAAGAGAAAAATTTTATGGAAATGCATTCAGATGATTTCCTGCTTTAGGCAAAACTGAACTTTTAGTAGTTAGCACATCCTTTAATCCACTTTCCTTCTTCACAAAATTCTGCACCGGCAATCAAACCTTAACACACTAGATAGTAGTCTGGAATAATTCTGTAATATACTTCACAGAGCCTAGGATAATATATAATATACATGCAGACTAATTTTAAATTGACAAAAAAATAGATTTGCCTGGCAACACTTTAAAAATAGAAGTCTCTGTGAAAATGGATAGTTTGGGTGCAGAACTATGATCCATTAGACCATATGCTTTTTTTCACTGTAGGTGGTTGTTTCCCCCTTTTTACCATCCTCTCACTTTATCAAGCCATACTCTGGGTTGACACTGAAAGTGTCTTTCTCCAAAGTCCACAGTCAACTGTCCAAGTGAATATTGCACCCTTTTATTTTAGAGATACCAAAGTAACTTCTCTTAAAACTTCAAAAGGACTCTATTGATCACATTCCTAAAAAGGCAAATGCATCTAGAATCAGATGCAAGTGAAGAAGTGTTATTTAATAGGCACCCTTTTAGAATCAAGAGAAGAATGATGCAATTTCTAATTTATATTCACAGCTCCACTGGAGTCTAAATATACCTAACAATTCCATATTGTGTTCTAGAGTCTACAGATATAAGCATTGTTTTCACTTTCACTCAGTTCCCTTTTCAATTTCTTCAGTTAAAGATAGCTGAGAATTTAGGCATACAGCAGAATTAAAGCACAATTATGTTCTATAAATATCAGATTAACTTGTCTCCTTCAAATAAACAGACTGACCAGTGATTAAGAGCTATTGGGTCATATCAATAACGCAACCCTTCAAAAACACGTTCCAAATTTAGGAACCCTTCAATAAACAGCCTCTTCTGCAGTAAAACCCTCATATCAATAGACAGAGTAGTGTTAGAATTATGGTAACTATCTTCTTCCATTCTCTGTTCCAGTGCAATTCTCTATTATGGGAAGTAGGACCAGCACTACTCCCATCTGCCCTGCCATTCTACACAACAGACCTTTACATTGGAACAAAATCCTTCCTGTCGATTTCACCCACCTACAATTTCTGCTTATTTCTCAAAGTTACACTGTTTAATAGACTGCAAATGATATCTCACAAATAGGAATGTTCAGATGATGAACAAGAAACACAAATCCAAGACATCTAACGAAAGTCAAAAGATTTCCTAGAAGCACTGCCCTCATATGAGGCACATGCTACTCAAGCTCTACAGGCTCTCCGCTCTACAGTGCACAAGGCAGTGATAATAAAGTGCTATGTGCACCAAAATCTAATAAGCAAACAGCTGACATTTTAGTCCAAACACTCATTTGTTTAGGAGAAATAAATAAATAAACATCTAGCATTTTCAGGGTCATGCTATAAAAGCACAGGTATTCTGAGATCGATCATTTACAAAAGGTAGCAGATATTTGGCATTGTCATACTCGTAACTAAAAACCAGCTATAACCAAATTGCTTTCAACTGACAAATATTTCATATGTCTGGATCTTGCAAAGTCAAATATATGCTCTGCTCCTGACTATAATGAAGACATAAACAACACATCCTAAAGACCACAGAAACAGAAGCAGTGATGTTAAATTAGCATGCTTGCTTCCAAACCCAAAAACACTACTCATCTCCAAGCACCACCCACCACTTAGCCTGGATTTGAAAACTGTAAGTAAGAACAAAAAGCTACAACTAGGAAGTTTCCCTAGTAAAAAAATAAAACCAGAGATGACTGTGACAGTAGCCAAAATTAGTGTTACTATTTCTTGCATGCTCCAAGCATATTCATCATGAAAATATTTTAAGCAGTATCTCTCAGACTGCAGATCAGAAGAGGATCTAAAATTGGAACTGTAAATTGAAGACTTTGCAAACTGTAAAAAGGACTGTTCATCCTAAAATGCCACAATTTACAGAAATCCATAACTGTCAATGTTTTAATCGTCTGTATCTGAATAGATCATCTGCCTGTGAACACATCCATATCTCACCAAAATTCATATATTTTTGTTTTGTTTATTAATGCAATTATAGCTAAAATAATTTTTTGCAAAAACTGTTCCTTTAATAGGAGCAAAGTTGAATTAATTAAATTTCTTAGCTGGTATGATTTTTATTGGACAGTAGCTTACAATTTCCATGTATTGCCGAAGTGATCAATGTGCACATCAATCCAAAATTGATAAAAGGAAGCTAAAAACGTATTTGATGTGAGCTGTGGCTATTGAAAATATGACAAAGAAAACATTGTGGATCCATACAGCAAAGAGGAAGATTCGACAATCTAGATTCGACCCTCAGGCTTCAGTTTATGTAACTTAGATTTTTCACCCCAATATTAATTACTGTCAAATTCCATGCCAGCAATATTCTTAAAAATTTATGAGAAAATAATTTCATTTCCAAATGTAAATGAATTGACACAGAAGAACACTTAGATTTCTGAGAGGAACAGCAAACAGCAACACACACAAAGCATGACACTGTTAGCTTAAACTTTTCTGGCTGAAAAATAAAAAATATTATTTTAAAAACAAAGAACAAATGAGAGTGCAGCTTACCAACTTCAGGCTTCCCAGGATGTAACTCTGAAGTGCGGTTTCCTTCAGCAATGTACACGGGAAAGCTCGAACATTCAAGATAGAGCTGACAAGCAGCAATAAAGGCAGGAAGGTATTCTTTAGGTGTTTTCCTCTTGTTTGTTTTCTTCATCTTAGCATCATCTTGTGATTCTCTGTCCCATTTTGTGCTCTGTCCTTGCGCACTAGTGGGGTCTACCGGAAGCTCTGCCCCTAAGGGCTGAGACAAGGAGTTACTCTGAATGATGTACAGGTTGATGAATCTGGTTAAAAACTGCTGGACATATTCCAAACAGCACTGCATTGCAGTCTTTTGGATCGTTTTCCCACTACGAGTTGCTGTCCCTTGCGTGGTTATGGAAGGAGGCTGTACAATGGTCTCCTCAGAACCCACAGTTGATGCTGTCTCGGTCTCTGAGGACGTGCTACCAACAATAGGGATGCCAGGTGCACCGTGACCTTCATTCAGTGCTCTGTCAATATCATCAGTTGTATCTGCCTGGTATTGTACAAACTCAGTGAATCCACTTTCTGACGATCGACTGCTTGGAGGATTTTCACCATCTTCAAACACATCATTAGGATTTTCAAGTGATGCTGATGGCACCTGAGTAAAATAAAAGTTTAATGACTGTTCAAAATAGATTATTTAGGTCTCGGCAAAGCAATATCTATCAGTGTCTTCATTTGAAAAAAACAATTTTATTCTGGAGTTTAAAATGTATTAATACAAATACATTTTATGCAAAATGATGTTTGGTGTTTCTGTAAACCTGCCAGACTAAGATAACATTAAAGAAAATTGTTTATCAAGAAAAATATTTAAATATTATTTGTTTTAACATTTTCTTCACATCACAATGATATGTACTCCATTATGAAAGAATGCTGAAACATAGGCATAGGTACAATCAATTTATACAGCATCATAACTGTCAAATACAAAGTTATAACCACAAAAATATAAAATTTTCATTTAAAAACTTCTAATTATTTGCAACTAGAAAGAAAATAAATCATCTCGGAATGAGAAAGAGGTTGCTGCAACAACAGTTCTTCATGACTTATTATACATCTTAATTCCTTATCAGTTCAGAATATGCACAAATGGATGAATGGCTTTTACTCAGAAAGCACCCACAGTGGCTTTTTGCACTGCCCTAGCCCTCTACAGTCTTAGTAACCGGTAGCATAGTCTCTGTTTCCTGGTGAGAATGTGAGGTTGGAAAACAACTGAAACAGAAATGCATCAGTCAGCGGCCCTAAGTGCAGGTGGCCACTTACTTCTGATCCTGCATTTTTCTGGCCATGGCAGATGTTGCCTGAGACCTGACAGGCCCAGAAGTTTTGACTCTAATCACTAGCTGTGTTAAATACAGAACTTCAGCATTACGTAATAATATGAAAAACCTTTTAATGGATAAATAAAAAAAATGACATTATTATTTACAGTGAATGTCTTGCTTTACCAGAGATGGAATAAGAATGGAATTTTGAGCTATTATTACAGAAAACTATGTACTAAAAAGCTTGAAGAGACATAAATGATGACACCAATTTACAAAATACAATCTAAAAGTGCTTAGAAGCATGGCAAATCATTTCACTATCTCTTAAGAGAAACCATCTCCACATATGAGACAGCTGTAATTGGAAGCAGAAGGCCATTGAAGTTTCAACGGGCAACATCAATTAAAACAGGCTTTATTTTAAAAAAAGGCAACCAAAAACCCCCCAAAACTTCAAAAGAACCAAACAAGGCAGGTATCAATTAGCTAAAAAGAATAAGGATAGGATCCTGAATAAAGGATGCTGGAGTCCTAACTGACAAGGGGAATGTGAGCCAGCAGTGGACTCCTTCGGTGAAGCAGACCAGCCACATCTAGGACTGTATCAGCAAAAGTACTGCCACCAAATCAAGGGAAGTAATTAGTCCCCTCTGCTCAGCAGTTTTAGGTCCACAAGCAGAATATTGTATCCAATTTTGCACTCATTAGTACAAAAGAAACTCTGATGTACTGAGTACACCCAATGCAATGTCAGCACAGGTGCTCCTGACATAGAAGGAATGCTCAGAGTTGGATTTACTCAGTTTAAAAGAATACTAAAAGTTGTGGAGGGGGTAAAGATGGCTTTATTGCTCTCTGTGATTCCCACTAGGCAGTTGAAAAGATGGAGATATCCATCCACAAGATGTCCACAGTG
The DNA here is from genome assembly GCA_013401135.1 of Cettia cetti. NCBI lineage: Eukaryota > Metazoa > Chordata > Aves > Passeriformes > Sylviidae > Cettia > Cettia cetti. Next base: position 29,720 of record VZUI01014218.1, on the reverse strand, counting down.
AAAGAACACAAGGTGATCAACACAAGCTGCAATCATGGAAATTCTGATTAAATAACAGTGCAAACAAACAAGCTCTAGAGAGAAGTCATGGCAACTTCATCCTTGGAGATACTCAAAATTAAGACAAATATGATCCTGAGTGACATGACCTAGCTTTAAAGTAAAATCTAACTTTGAAATCAGCCTTGCTTTGAGCAGTGCCCTGCAACTGTCACTTCCAACCTTATTTATTCTATGATGTTCCTTAAGTTTCTTCAGCTGGAAAACAAGGGTTTCAGGGCATGTCACTTAACATACCTCACATAGAGCCATGGCTGCATAGAAAAAACTGCACAAAGTTAAAAGAGAAATAGCGACTGGCTGGTTTATTTTATTTCTTTAATAAATTATTCTAAGAACTTAACAGTGACAGTAAAATACGTGATGGGTATTAAACCAATGCACATAAATTGGGTGAGAGGAGAATTCACATATGCCTGATGCTTAACCAAAATGGTGAATTCTTTTCAGTCCAGTTATTTTGCTTAATCATACTCTTCAAGTGCATTGCAAACTTTAGTCAGTTCTTTCTTAGGCCCTGACTCTGAAGTGACTTATACAGGTATAATTATTAAATCTGGGTAAAACCCCTTAAGAATCAAGAAATTTTACCAAAATTTTTAAGTTATTTTGATTACCCAAGTTTCACATATATTGTGGTATCTAAATCTAATCAAAGATTTGTAGGGTGTTTAACACAGGCTTAGAAAGCCCATTTCTTTTTTCTACACAAGAAACAATTTTCCAAGACTCTGCAAAACCTAATCAGTTACCTTTTTATTTTCCCATTCTTTGATGGAGCTGTTGTGTCCAGTAGGAAGCTGCAGGATACCATCTGTACCAGCAGAGAGCAATGGAGGCTGAACCTTACTAAGGATCTTCGAGCAGAGTCTGAGAGAATCAGTAAGCTCAGACAAGTGCAAAGTATGAAGATGGCTTGTCAATGCAGAAATCATCCTGAGCAACAGCTGAGGCAAGTGTTCTGTCTGTATTTCAATGTAAGTCTCCTAGTAATAGGAGTAGTAAAGTAATAAAAACTTGTTAATTGTCACACCAAATTCCACCCTGAAATTTACTTTCTGCAACAGAGCTACCTATCATTTGCTTTACTGTGTTCTAAACATACAGAACATGGAAAAAGGAAAATTAACATCTTAAAATCCAAGAAGAAAAAATACATGCTTTACTAAAAAATATTTACAAAATTAACTTTAAAGTTGGGTAACAAGCAAATAGAAATATATTTAGCTCTTTTTCAAACTAGTACATATTGTTCACTACACAACAAATACATTAAAAACATCATAAGAAGGCTGAAGAATGCTACTATTACTTTATTAATCTTAAAAGCTTAAGAATGAAAGATAAACAAGTTATTAAGAATTAAAGGAAGAACAGGCTGATTGCCATACCTGACACAGCACTCTCATACTTCTAGTAGGCTTTGAAATGAGAAAGCAAAGAATTGAGGAAAGACAGCTATAGAAAAAACAGTTCAAACAGTCTTTGCTACATTAAGCAATGACAACAGAAAAAGAAGATACATCTTATCATGACATTTAAAAGATCCTTAAAAGAAAGCTGCACATTTAAACTAGTTTATCAAACTACAAAAGACTATACTTAAAATGAATACACAGAAAATGAGGACAGACTAAAATTTTCAGGTGTAAGCATCATAAAATCCATTTCAGTTATATCTGACTAGTCTACCAAGAATCATACAGTGAACCAAAAACTTCTTTTAGTGTCGATTTATGCCAATATATTTTCAGGAAAAGCAATTAATAAAGTATATTTAGTATTTCTGCAGACCATGAATATACAGATTCCCAATGTTATTAATGAACAAAGCAATTATTACCAAAGAAACTATATCCAACAAAAAATCCACTAGCAAGCAGAAATTTGTCAGAGGCAACTCAGATTGCTCACTATCACCTCCAGGCCCAGTTTGAAGTCTGGCATGTAAAGTCCGCCTGCAAAATTGAAACAGAGTGTCACAATATTTTCCCTTCCCCCTTACATTGACCATATTTCTGCAACTTAATGCAAAGCTGTTATATATTGGGGATAATCACTATAGACCCAATAAGCAATTTCTCATTTTACTATTAAGTGGCTTATCTGGCATCATGCCATTCTTTCAGAAAAAGCAGTAACCCGCCTTTCAGTGTAAAACAATCTGTCTTCATTTGTAAAATTGAATTTGTAAATTCAAGTACAGAAAATTGAGCATGGAAGACAAAACTTAGATAACACAGCAGCTCATGTAGAAAAAACCCAAACAAAAACAATTCTCCAGATTTCGTTTATTTATAATGCAATTTTGTATCCATGTTGACATTAATACTACTTAAATGTAGTGAAATACTCACCTGCATGGCTGCAGATGACTTATGTTAGAAATTCAGCCTAACACACAAAAATCAAGTCTCAGACACCTAGATCAACTTCTCACACTGAGCAGAACTGCTAAAACACTAGATAAATTCATCCGCAGTTTTGTCTAGCAGAGTTCTGGAAATCTCACAAGAAAGCTCCACAGCCTTCCTGGCTTCCACTGTTCCACCTCTTCCACAATGTTCTCTTAGCAAAGCTTTTCTCAAAGTCCAACCTGACCACTTGTTGCTGTCCTTTGTTTTCCATCAGCTGTTATAAAAAGTATAGCTGTATGAACTTTGCAAATGCCCTTCAGGAAGTCTCAGGTGCCATTCAATTTCCCTCTTTACCAGACTAAACCAAACTCACCTACCTCAACCTTCAACACAGTGTCCTATAACTGACCAGCTTAGCAGTTTCTCTACTAGAGTCTCTTCAGTTTCTCAACACTTCTCCTCTGATGGCATGTCCAAAGCTGGACACAATATTCCATGTCTGTCCTTAGAAACACTAAGTGAAAGGAAAATAACTTCCTTTCACCTATTGCCCACGGTCCTCACACTGTTGCCCAAGACACAGGTTATTTTTTTAGTTATGACAGCACACTGTTGGCTCATAGGTAAATCTATGTCCAAGTATCTTAATATTTTATCAAGAAATTCCATAAGCAATGAAAAAAAGAATCTACGAATTTCATTTGACATCTCTTCATCATCTACCCCTTGCCTCAGTAAAAACCTGCTCTTCTGTGGTCCCTTCATCCCTTTCCCTCCTGTTAATATTTTCAATTTTCCCTGATTTATAGTTTGGTTTTTTTTTCCTGTAGACCTCCTTGTCATGCACAGGATTCCCACCCTTTTTTTTTTTTTTCCCCTAAAAGAGCAGGACAAATGACGACACATCCAGTGTCTCGCAAATCTGTCAGTTTTACCAAAAGCGATTTCTACAAAGAATAATCCTGTACTGGTTAGACAGAACAAAAACTAAACTTTGAGGTCACTCTGGAGTCTTCCCTTCAGTAGAGGGGCTAATTCTGTCTCTTCATTTAACCCAGACACTGAGTTTGTGAGAACTCACGTTGCTAAGACCCACAACCACATCTGATGAAAATTGGCCAAAAGATTGAAGTTATAAGGATTGGAGGAAAAAAATTACTTACAGGTTAAATTATCTCATGAGAGTGACTTCTTTGAAGAAAAAAGTATATAAAACAAAAATTAACTTCTATTTTACACATACAGAGATTAAATATTATCACCTACCTACAACACTCTTCAAACCAACGAGCAATATAATCCCACATATAATAAGGCTCAAAGGAATTGAAAAGAAGATTGGCAGTTTTAATCAATTCTGCTGTTTTCTTGTTTTCTCTGAGTTTGCTGAAAAAAATAAAAAGAAAATTTTATATTTTTATACTTATTTTTCAAATTATATAACTATACATCGCTGTGAGTTACCCACTGTCAAGTAACACTGACAAATTATCCTCCTCTCATCCCTACCAGTAGCTGTTGCTCAAGGGCTCAGGATATTGGCAGGCTGCTCATACCACTGTCTTCACAGTTGCTAGGTTTCTCCTCTATCCTTTCCTTAATATTTGTCTTTTAACCACAGTTTCAATAGATCTGCTTTTACCATAATTGCTCCTACAGATGTTTCCTCCCCTCCCCAGCTTTGAACACCCCTCTCCTCTCCACCTTTCAAAATACTAAATTCAACTCTTGAAACTCCACATCCCACTACCCAGCTCTCTTGTAGCAGTCTTTATTTTTCTACTACAAGAAAATTCATCAGTCCATTTTGTTTTTGAAGAACACAGATATAAAGAATTTCACAATTAATCAAACAAGCCTTTTTGTCATGGATAAAGAATAAAACATATGCTAGGTATTAAAATATTAAAATAATGTAGCCAATCACTTCACACCTTTGCACTGAACACAGAAATTGTAATTATTGCCAACAGATATTGTATCATGAAGAAAACATGTCACAGTCCCACAGTCATGGTTCTAGCAACAAAGGTATATATTTTTTAATACAAAATACATTATACTCATTATTTACCTGCTTAGCTGTGTGTGATCTTTGTTGAAAGATGGTTCTGTCTGAAGCTCCAGTTCTGCTTTGCACTGTGTATATAATGTCCGAAACACTTCAATCAGTACATCCTCTAGGATGGCAGGGCCTAGGGAGAAATACCAGCAGTCACACTCTTGCATTATAGCACTGCCTACAGTCCACAGCTGAAAGCTACTGAAATCATTAGCTAGCTTTGGTCATTGGAACCACAAAATTTCTTCTGGTTCAATCTCAAACTACCTGAATGTCATAAAGTTTGGTTTGTTTGCATTCCAGAAACACCGAGACAACTGTAGTGCCTGGGAGTACACAAAGCACAAGCAGGGTTCTTTTGCCCCATGTTCAGTGTGCGTACAAAGGCAGCTGAATACAAACACACCAAATTCAAAAGCTGTGCCATCACAGCAGTACAAATCATGTTCAAGTCAACACACTCTTTTTATTAGCTTAGCTCAGTAACATGTGAATGGACTTCATGGATTCTTGATCCGTCAAAACTCTGAAATACTTACCTCCAAGCTATCTCATGCTGTTAGAATATGGACAATACACTCAAATATTTAAATGCAAATACGAGATAAAATATTTTGAGCATCATCCTTCCTTTTAATTTGAGGCAGGGTTTTTTTAGCTCAGGATATAATCTGCAGGGTACTTTTTGAAAGCATTTTTGAAGGTGTGCAATTGCAGCCCAGAAAGCCAACTGCAACCTGGGCTGAATTGAAAAAGTGTGGCCAGCAGGGCAAGGGAAGAGATTCTGACTTTTTATTCTGCTCTTGTGAAACTCCACCTGGAGTACTGCATCTATCTTTGGGATGCCCAACATAGGGACATGAAGCTGCTGGAGCAAGTCCAGAGGAGGGCCACAAAGATAAATGGGCTGGAATATATCTCCTATGAAGACAGATTGAGATAATTGGGATTGTTCAGCTTGGAGAAGAGAAGGCTTCAGAGAGACCTCATTGCAGCCTTTCAGTACTTAGATGGGGCTAATGAAAAAAAGGAAGAGAGACTTTTTGTACAGGTAGATGGCAATAGGACAAAGGGGAATAGTTTTAGACTAAATTAAGAGAGAGATTTACCTTGGATGCTAGGGAAAAATTCTTTACCCAGAGGGTAATGAGGCACAGGAACAGGCCGCCCAGAGAAGCCACGGATGCCCCATCCCTGGTAGTGTTCAAGGTCAGGTTGGATGGGGCTTTGAGCAACCTGGTCTAGTGGGAGGTTTCCCTGCCTGTGGCAGGGGCATTGGAACTGGATGAAGTGTAAGGTCCCTTCCAATACAAAACATTCTATGATTCGATAAAATAGCTCCTCTGGATTTGAGCTAACTCTCAATTTTGCAGAAAAAACCCCACAAATTATTTTGAAAGGAATTTAAAATTAATTAGAAAGTAATTCTGCTTGGAATATAATTTACTTTTTTAGGTGTTTCCTATCCTCACTGTGCTGCCTTCAATAAAAGTAAACTCACGGAGTTAAGCAAAAATCCTTTTCGCTTATTCCATCTCATTTTGCTGAAAGAATCCTCAAAGCTTTGCTATTTCAGGAATTCTTAACGTACACATTGCCCCTGAACATTTAGACTGATCCCCAGAAGCCACAAATTACAAGGAAGATGGCAAACTTCTGACAGATATTTTGTTCCTTGTAGTTCTTCAGTCCTAACAATTCTTTTCTTTGATTATTGTATTTTATGGTTTTATTATCCCACCCTCAAATCTGATAATGGATTTAAAAAATTATTTTGATTTTTTTCAGTCACCTTCAAAACTGTATTCTAAAGAAAAAGGCAAGATATCCAAGTCTTAACTGTAAATACTTTTGTTCCATGGTTCTCAGCACTCATCTGCTAAAGAGGGCATTTAAACATTTTAAACAGGGGAAAAGAAAATTAAAAGGAAACACCAAAAAGCAATCCCAACAAACCACCCACAAAACCAAAAAAAAATACTTGCCTCCTCTGCATAAGTTCTTCTGAAAAAAAATTAACTGTTTTCTTGTTAATATCTATAATCTCAGCATGTATATTAGAAGAAAGAACAGGTGATTCCCAAAAGCAATAGATGAGATTTATAACAGTAAAAGTCATTATTTGATAAAAGAAATGAAAAAGATCCAATCTGCATTTCTTCCAACATGCAGTTAGTTCTATGACTTTGACTTACTGCTTCATGTGCAGAAAGTAGATGAAATAGCTTTGCTAAAAGGTAAATCTGATGAATGCATTAAATTAAATACAAAACAGATACAGCGTGAAAGATCTAAGAAATCTGGCTAACTTGCCAGTACTAAACATATAATTTTTTCCATTTGATAAAAAAGAGAGAAAAATTTTCAAAGCAAAATCACATGAAACAAACTAAAAAGAGTAAATGAAAATTACCTAGTTCAGGTTTATCCAGCAAACTGATAAGAATTCGAAAAGGCTTTAAGTCTTGCATTAATGTGCTTTCTTCTCCCTGTCCATTAACTTGTAATATTCCAACCATTGCCTACAAAGAGCAAAAACATATCAGGAAAACAAAAAGAAAGCTAGAAAGCAATAAAAGCTGCACATAAAGGGAAAATTCTCAGTAGTGGAGACCACTAATTCATTTCACTGCAGCTCAGTCTCCCATGATTAAGTTCTCTCAGCTTTGCCTTTGAGAACATTTCTGTGGAACACAACTTGGTAACTTGCATTTATTTAAAATCAAAATAAAGTATTTTGATTTTAAATAAATACAGTATTTCTTAAGAATAAAATAGAAGAACAAATGAACAAATTATTTGAGAAGATAAAGCAGGTAGATATTAAGGGCTTAATAAAACACTGTCTGTCCTATGATACATTCACATGGATGAAAACTTTCTTGACTAAATAGCAATGACAACATTGAAATAAATGGGAAGACTGAGTTTCTATACCAATGCAGATTAGGCAATGAGCTGCAGAATTTATAAAAGCCCCATGAAACGACCACAGATTTTGCTTAGTTTTCTGGATGACTTGACTATCTGAGCTAGTTTGTTTTTTTTGCAGTTTCAAAAAAAAAAAAAAAAGACAAAGAGGAATAAGAAAGAGATAAGAAAGAATACAGCCACGAAAACCAGTTTTGCCTTGCTATCCTGCTACAAATCAAGTATTATCAGCAAGTATCTTGAAAGAAAAATCTTTCTTATGTCTTCAGAAGGCCAGAATTCTCAGTACATTGTATCTGTGAATAAGATATGAGTTAACGAGATAAAAAAACCGCAAAGAGACTGCTAGAGAAGGCAGAAAGGAGCAATGCTTTTAAAGTTTTTCAAGAGGCAGCAAAAGGTTTTGGAAGCCATATGTCATTTGTATTAAGTATAGGCAAGGCACTGATTCTAATGTCCATACCCTCTTCAGACAAAAGCTTTATTAACACTGATTAAGTTCAAAAGATAGACAAATTTAAAAAGACCATAACCATTAACCATGCCCTAAATGTTGCTGAAAGCTCACCATGTTTTCTTTTTATATAAGGCACAGGTGAAACTGTAGCTCATTCAGGCCTCTCCTTTAAATTTGAATAATTTCTGAATCATCTGCTAAGGAAGGCAGAAAGATGATAAGAGAAGGGTGAGAGAGTGCCAATGAGGTCCTTGTTGCTGGAATACTGGAATTCTGAGGTCTCTTCCTCATCAGTGGAACAGCAGATCTCACAACTTTCAGATAAAACTGAAGGTGCTAGCTCCGTGCTGAGTGTCAGCTTTGAACTGGGATGAGCTGAATATTCTTGTGTCAGCTACTACTGTTAGATTTGCCACTCTCATTCCCATACATAGCCCCACAGCTCTGACTCAGAAACATCCTGACCTTATCAATTTGCCTTAATGATAAAATGTCTTCCTGACTTCAACATCAGACTCAGCAGTTTAAAAGACATCTGTATTTTGATTACTGTGAGAAAAGCATTACAGTTCTTAGAACCAGTGATGTCAGCTCACATAGCAAGGCTTTAAGGGTAAACTAGTTTAACTGCCAATTTTCTCAACTATTCCTGCCTGCCAACAGAGAGCAGAAGATGCTCCCTTTTCCTACAGGGAGAAAGACCCTTTCAACACAGACTTTGAGCACCATCTGATCAATTTTTTCTGATTCCCAAGACACAGAGCAGTTTCCATATCTACAGAAGAGAATTGTCCAATTCAGTTTCATGAAAGAACAGGCTCCAGTGTGCTGGGTTCATTATCCAATGACATCCATGTACACTTCATTCATTGTGGAAAAGGAGAGGGAGAAATCTAATATTTATTCTGTTCATTCTACTATTCTAGAGAAACACATTACTTCATGTCTTATTTTTCCACTGAGAAAGTTATAGAAGAATAGGACACAAATAGCACAAAAAGATAAGATTACATTGTCACATTGCATTCATTGGCAAGTCAAAAGATAGTTACAGCAACTTTGTTCAGGATCTGTTTATAAAAATATATGCCCCAATAAAACACTGTATAGCTACCTGGACTAACATCTCCTTAGAGAAGGTGTTGAAATAGTAAGTGGCATGCTCCTCAGGATTGCTGTGCCTTGTACTCCTGGGTCCTACAAGGGCACCATTGTTATCAAAACCTTCAAGCAAAAAAAAGACAAAGCAGATAAATATTTTTAGTTTAATAGAATATATTGCAATTTTCTTTAAAATAGAAAACAACACACTAGCACTGATAACTTACCAATATGAAGTCCAAGACACGTTGGCAAGAAAAAGATAATTTTATAGAGTTTAATATGGGAAACTAAGTCAGACTTTCACAAAAGCAGTTTGCACACAAATCAAAAAAAATAGTTCTATGCAATATTATCAACCAATTATTTCTTGTACAAAAGAAAAATGCTGCAAAATCCAAAATCTTTTCAAAAACCTACAAGCTGTCACACAAAAATATTTCAATATTAATGAGAACACAATGTTTTAAATATATAGAGATGATCATCAAAACACACTGACATGACTAAGCACTTAGAATATCACACTACAATTTTTTTTTTTTAAATTCAAAATTACACAAAAGAGATGGACCTTTGTATGGTTTCTTTTCTTTTCCCAGTAAGTTTTCAATTGCACAAAAAAATAGGCTTAAGGAAGAAAAAAAATCAACTGGTTAACAATGGTTAAGATAACCTGATTTAAGGAGATGTAGATGATTTCTATTCAGAGAATGTTAATAGGTCACCTCTAGCTGTAAAACAACAGGAAGGAATAGTAAACACCACAACTAAATAATACCATACAGAACAACAGAATTCAGACAGTCTTCCAACATAACTGATCTCCATCAGCAATGTCTTATATCAGGAATAGAGTATCATGATAATAGAAAAGCAACACAATATCCAAAGGAAAAAAAAAAAAGCCAAAATCCTATACTGTCAGAAAGTTTGTCCAAATATAGCAAAAAGAGGAAGTATCTGTTCACAACACAGCACCTGGAAGTCACTGTAAAAGTATTCTCTGAAGCTGTATAATTTTCAGTGGATAAAATATGTTCACGAAATAGCTGTAAAAGAAGGTTCCTCAACTAAAAAAGCAGAATAATATTTTAAATACACCAAATACCTTTTTCAATAATAGCAAAAGACATATCTAATCTATCAAATTTAGATGAAACATGAGTGCAATGTTTAACCTAGAAACTATTTCTTTCTGAAATTTGAAAATGCAGGTATGGAGCATAACACTGCATTTCATTGACTTTCTTTAAAAGATTAATCCTTTGCAAGTCAGTGTCCTGAGGAATGATTAACCAAAGAGGCCAGGACTTTCTCATATTTAACTTCTAAACCCCTACAGCTCCTACAGCAATACAACCAACCCCCTTATGCAAAACACTGTTCTGACTTCTTCCCTCCCTCATAATTTCAGTTCTCTCCCAGGTCACTTTGCTACTCACATCCTTTCTCCCCAGTCACCCACAGGCTATCTGCCTCTGATGTCTTAACTATCACCTGGGAAAGGTGCAAGAGCTGCTGGGAAGGTTCTGGGTAGCCCAAGAAGCACATATGTACTTGCTGGTGAGCTGGGATGTTAAACAAGGTAACAGCAGACTGCAAAACACATCAAGTAGAGAACCTCTTCATTCAGCCTTCAATTCCTGGGACACTCTTAGGAACTTCCATGATTTTGACTTTTTTCAAAATGGGTTTAAAGAGTAACTGATCAGATTCATGTGACCACAGGCTTCATTTCCTTAAAATAACACAGCTGAATAAATGTTTTCTAAAATTTTCTAACTTCTGGTCTTCTACCTATTTCCTGAATAGTTAAGAGCCTTCTAATAGTATAATTCTTTGCCACCCTGGTTTACATGCTGGTTTCGTATAAAAACTTAAATTTGTACGGTATTGATTTTATGTCCTTTGGTAGAACTGTATTCCCAATTGTTCAATTTTTACTCCAGAAAGGTGTTGAAAAGTGATCAGTGATCTCTTAATTCAACCACGCAAAGATCTAATGAAGTGTAAAGTTTGCATACTCAAACTGTAGTATCAATGCTTTCAGCACTCTTTTCTCTTCATATCTTCTATACTGTAGTGCCCCAACTACCATTTACACTCTATAATGCCTATTCTCTGTTTTCTCCATTCTATGTTTTTAGAGAAAAAGTTTAAGAGTGCCTATTTCCACGAGCCTACTACACCAGGCTCTGCCCCTGAATGTGGCCCATAATTGCTGCTCGAGGAAAATGCACCAACAATTTATGACAGGAGTGAGTTCCAGGATGACATTCTTCATCTTCTACATCCATGGAGAGAGAAAGTGCCTCTCTTTCTTGTGAAAGAAACTGAGTATTTCATTTTTCCAAGATTCTCTCTACACAGTAGAGCAAACACTGGCTAAGGAAAATACAATCCTTCCTCCAGTTTTAGTGGCCAATGGGATGAAATACAAACCTACCTAGAAGCCATGCATAAAGCCTTCGGTTGAGTGACATATCCCTGCGCAGCACTACATGAAGGGCTGCTGACAAAATTCTGATCATGTCTGGACGTGTTGCCTGAAGAAGTTAGAAACACAATTAAATTTAACTATGAAAAGTAATGCTTTTTCTATGTTAGCAGCTTAGTGTTCATTAAAACCTAGCTAGTTCCATGTTTTGACATTTCTGAATTTAGCATAGTACAAGAAAACAATCTTGCTCTTAGGAAACCAAAATACGATTATTGTTTGAAACAGATACTATATAATAACACATCTTTTAAGAATAGCAAAAATAAGAGATTCAACTAACAGATCTTTTTTGTTACAAGACATTTCATTTTACTATGAGGCAAAAGCTTTGGAAGAAATTTCTTAAAATCCAGTTAAAAAAAATTGAAGTACTTTTTCAGTTTCTTACTATTCTAAATGCTTGTGTAAATCTTAATATTGAAAAAATGTTGTATTGATAATTTCAACATTTCAGTACCTAAACAGAGACACTCCAAATACTCCTATAGTAACTGATAAAACCCGAATGAAGCACTTCCACAAGGAAGAACACAGTTCTTTTTTACATAAAAGTGCAGGGTTTTCCTAATTTCTAGGAAGATGAAAATCAGTTTTGTATAAGTTTTCCTCTAGGAGTTAAATAATTCATGGATCATTTAAAAACAGGACATAACTAAAAAATGCAGTCCCCCCCAAAAATCTAGAAGTTATAAGGTCTATCTCCCACTACTGCTAGGGCTAACCACTCACCCAAAACCATTTTCAATTCTCTAGTGTTCTGAATCTGTTATGCTAAGAGGATTAACTTTTGCTGATTTTGAACACTGGGAATTGGAAACTTACAAATGAACAGGTAATTTGCTTTCTCATCAAAATGGAGCAAATTAAAAGCTTCTGCATGGACTAAACATAATTTGAGTTTACATACACAGAAGTTAACTTCAACTTCAAAGTTAACACATTAAGTTAAAAAGCAGAAGAGCAGAGATCATGACATGAGAATAGCCAAACCTATCAGAGAAACTCTTACATTGACTCTTGTTGAAGCTGGGAGAAAATCATTAACAAAAACCAACCAAATACTGCTACTGACTTAAGAAGTGAAGTACATTTAGGAATTTGTTAATTCACCTCTCATGTTAATAACCTACCTGGCTCATGTGGAAAGGAAAACAAAAAAGGATAAGGTCCAATGTGCTCCTCTGTACTAAAACACTGGTGTCTTGCACTGAAGTGCTTACTGCTTCCACCTGAATAATAGCAAACCCCACCAAATAGTTATTTATTATTTTAAGGAGGTAGATGTATGACAGCACTCAAAAATAATAATAGATATTTATAAATAATGATACCCACTAAATTAAGTTAAAGATTTTGAATAATGAAAGATAAAACAGGAAAATAAAAGGTTTCACCAAGAGGTAACACAGAATCAACACGTTCCCTAAACTATACAAACATTAAGCTTGTGCTTTTTTATATTACCAATTAATATCTTAAGTTTAAAAGAAAAGAATTCCCTACACCTTCAAAAAAAATAACCCAAACCAAAAACTGCAACAAAACTCAATCACATTTAGCTGAAGCATGTAATGCTTCAGTTTCACACAAAACCTAAGCAATTCTGAAATGTTAATTCAGCTTTGAAACACTATCATGCACCAAAACATCAGTTTAACCAGAGCTATAATAAACCTGCATTTTTATCTCTTCAAAAGCTAAGTTCAAAGAAAGAGGATACATCTCAATCCCCCAAAATACATTACATAATAAGTAAGTAACTTCAATGTTGTTAGTTACTTATTATAAGTTCATTGTTCCATTAAAACATTACCATTAATTCAATGTCACTGCCAATTATGTAGAGTTGATCCTCCATGGAAAGCTTCCTGTTCAGATGGGAGAGGACATAAGTGATGCCAGGCAGGCGAACTGCAGGGCTGGTGAGGAGGCTCCCCCAGAGAGCACTGTAGAACGCTGACTGATCCACAGCTGAAGCAACTTTCTCCAGCAGTGTGTTTGTTCTGCAGTAAAACCAAGCCAGCTGAATCAGGGCAGGTATCACAGCTCTTGCCCCTGCCCCCAGTTTTAATAAGTATTGAAATATATTGTTACAGGAAGGTCAAAACTTCCTTTTGAGAGACTAAGAGAGGCCCACTTATACACTGAACCTTATATCACAGCCCGAACAGAGCAATCCAGCTAGCAAGCCTGTGGGCCAATCTGTCTTGCAAAATGCTTTTGGGCTGCCCACAGATTCTTTTTATGTATTCCTTATGTTCAAAGAGCCAAATAGCTCCTTCATCTGCTACTTAAAGCCAAGTGTTGCTAAAGACAGAGGTTTCAGACAGACAGCAGGAAAGCATAGCTATTGAAAAGAATCAAAGCAGATGGCTTTTGCCCTCTCATTCCTTGCACTGAGTCTTTCTGGTAATAACAGGGCATAAAAATACCCCAATGCTTTGAGCACAAGCAATCCCTTCCCCTGTCCTCATTTTCTCCAACTCATGTGGCAGCACCTCTACTCCCTATGGCAGGCCCCAGGAGGCAAGCTGGATAGACCTTTCTCCCTGCTGTAGTGATGCCAACTATACTCTCTGTGTGTCTGCCTACACAGAAATAGAAAAAGACAGTGTTGAATTGCTCTTCACATACAAGTTGTGAAAATTTAAGTTTCTGAAGTTGGAAATATCAAGAATATGTAAGCATGTGAACAATTCCAAGAATTCTAAGTGTTGGAATGTTGCTTAATCCTTTATTATGATAAGATGCTACCTTAGTAGCCCAGATGCTGTAGTTATGTATATCAAGAGTCATAGAATTGTTTAAGTTGGAAAAGACCCTCAGGATCATTGAGTCCAACCCAACACTGCAAAATCCACAATTCTACCATGTCCCAAACTGCGACATCTACACAGCTTTTGAATACCTCCAGGCATGGTGACTCCACTATGCCTGTTCTAATGTTCCAAAGCTTGACAACCTTTTAGGTGAAGCAATTTTTCCTAATATCCAACCTAAACCTCTCCTGGAACAACCTGAAGCCATTTTCTCTTGTTCTATTGCTTGCTACCTGGGAGAAGAGACTGGCATGCAACACTAAGTCTGCTTAATGCCAATTCCCTTTCTATAACTACTGGCAGAAACAACTAACAGTTAATTTGTCCTAATTAATAGTGAGAACCTCCTACCATACCATTCTGTTGAAATTAATATGACATCATCAAATTAAAAAGCAACAACCTTGAAAACAATAAAATCCACATCCAAGTACATGGTGGAAAGTTATAGCAACCACCCCCCCAGATCAAGCATATCACCTTATTAACATAAGTATGCTTACCTTTCATAATACTCTGATCCCTCCTCTAACCCAGGCAGAATCCCAGTTAACAGTCCTTGCAGTCCTGGTTTCAATGTTTTCCCCAAAGGGAGGTAATAAATCTCATACAGGCTCAATAATGTTGGCTTGACAGACATAGCAGCATTGGCAAGGAGTGGAAATAGTCCAGAACTGTGAAAAATAAATTTTACCTTTTTTAAAGAAGCTTCTAATATGACAATTTTATTTCTCTCTAAAGACTCCTACAGGCACATGCAGTATAGTTATTATAAGCATCAGATCTTTATCTTAGAATTGTGCATAGGCATAGACCACCACACAATATGACTGCCTTTGGATGGACATGTTGGTATCCAAAGGCTAAAATTATGAACTTTATTACTATTGCAATAACAAGCACTGAAGGCCCAGAGATGACTATCTTTCACCAATAAAACAATTACGATAAACCAGAAGCATCTCTGCATAACAGAATGTTAATTTTGCCCACATTGAACCACATCATAATGAAAATTGTATTTAAAAATACATTTTCTTTGCACTTACTAAGTAAAAAAACCAAGACTGGATAAGAACAATTTGAGGAAATTTATAGAAATTATTTTCTGAAAGAAAAACCACTGCATCTCACTTCAGCAAGTAACCTTGAGGTAAAATGTAAGGCATTTATACGGTTAGCGGCATCAAACTATATATTTACTTCAGAAATTCAGTCTGAAAACAGATTCTGAAACTAACAATAAACCCTATTCACAATGCTGTTCATAGCACAGCCTGTAAAGGACTGAAAGCACTGGAAGTATGTTCTGAATTTACTTGAGCATAAGTGTAAGTTCACAAAAGTTATAAATGTGATCTCCTAAGGAGAAGATCCTAAGATAGATACTAAAATAATATTTGCTATTGCTACTAAAGAACATAAATTATTACAAATTGTAACAATAATTGTTGTGTGAAGATGTGTGAACGCAATTTCAATTTTCAAAATCATTGAGGACTCAGATTAGAAGACCCTGACATATGAAGAAGAAAATCAAAGAAGAGTAAAAAGGGTAATTTTAAGGAAAGGGTCTTAAAATGTACCCCTACAAATCTACTAGTAAAAGAAATATCTATGTAGATAGGCTGTTGTCCATGATAGAGGAAAAAAGCCCTACAAAACTCGTTCCAAAATACAAAACTTTTGGTAAAATTATTTTTGCCTTTATCTGTCTAGCAGAACTTGTACTTTACCATCGTCAATTGGCTTCTTTTTTCTACAGAAAAATGTCTTTTTGTTCAATAAGCAGCCCACTAACCCGCAGTCATTCTTTGTAAGGCTATTACTCACACGTCAAGATTTAATGTTCAGACACTGGCATTCTGCTTTCATGACAAATACTGGAATCTTTGATAATGCCTTAATGTGGATGTCTGTCTTAGCACTAGCAGCAGTAACAATAGCTTTTAGTTAGATTATACAAGATAGCATTTTCCATTACCCTAAAACTTACTGTTAATGAGATCTTGCAGCTACTGAATCACCATACAAGCAAAAAACATGAGCTATGAGGTCACAGTATCTTTTAAAACATGTGGAAACAGAGAATGGAAACACCCCCCTCCTCAATGTAATTATATAGATACATTGCAACAATGCAAGACAGAAGAGCTGATGTTAAGGCATACAATTCCTTTCCAAGCATTATTGCACACCTTTTCTATTTAAACAGAATTCTGTTCTATCCCACTATTTCTCAAACTGAAGAAATTTTAATCTCAGGGGACAGGTAAAGTTTAAGAACCATGTGTGACAGTGCGCACACACCCCTCTATTCATGATATAATAAATAATTTAATGTCTTGCCCAACCCACCCAATCTAAAATGTTTACCTCCTAATGGAGGTTTAGGAACCAGTATATGCTGACTGAACTCAGCTTTTCAAGGTTACACTTCCTTTTCATTATCATCGATTCCAGAGACTAAGTTTGTACTTGCCCACCATGATAACAAAACAGTCTTTCTGTTCTGTTAATTTGATGATAAAGCTTCTTGCAACAAACTATACTCAGATTCTTCTCCAACAACACTTATATAGGAAAATGAAATGTTAATACAATGAGGTGTTAACATTTCAGTTACTATACATACTGTACATACAAACAGAAAACTTTATTTCAATGAAAAGGTAATAAATTCCAGTTTTCTTCCACTAAAACGAATTCCTAACAAAAATTTAGGTGATGTGTTTATCTTCCATTATACAGTACTCAGAAGAAAAGTACTAGACAAGCACCAATAACATGAGGGAAAGAAATTGGTTCTTGATTGATTATTGCTCTATAACAAATTAATACTGCAAATATAAAATGCAGGAAAACAAAAGGATCTCGACTATGCATTTGGAACAGAGTTGTTTAAAATATTGTACCTGTAGAGGAACAGATCTTTGGCTAAGCGCTTGGGTCCAATGATTTTAAAAATGATCTCATATGTTTCAAGTGCCTTCCGATGAACGCCCCCCGGCAGAGCTGGATGCAGGCATTGTGCCAAGCGCTTGCCTATCGTCAGCTTTTTGGGTACTACCTGGTACTTGGCGTTGTTCTGTAGCACCTGGTAAGTCAGCACATAAAGAAAAACAGCACAAAAGTTAAACATCAAATACACACCTTATAAAGGAGTTCCTGGACGTGTTCAGTAAGTCACCACACAAACCCAGGTTACAAGAAAAAAAACCAATGCTATTAGAATGTACCGTGGAGCTTCTTCTTTGCCATGCTTTTTGCCTGTACACTCATTATAGGAGAAATTGCCAAGGCATTTTAAACTTCACTGGCAATGGGCTTCTTGCCTACAGCTTCTCCATTTACTCATCCATTTGAGGACAAAAATTGCTATTTCCATTTGATAAAGTCCATTATCACTAGCTCAAAGAGGACTATTAAACTGTGGGTCGTGAGCCTAGAAGAGCTTTAGGAGAATGCTGGAGAGTGAGATCACATACAAAACTTTACCACTTTCTGAAACTATGTAAGCATTTCAGGAGTGGAAAACAGAGTTGCATTTACATTTTTTGATTTTTTTTCTCCATATTATAGCCTTCACATTGCACAAACATGCAGCAAGAACTGCTACAATAAAAAAATTTGAAAAAAAAAAGAAATGAGAGTTTGCACAAAATAATGATGCCACTTCCAATTCTAGTGTCATTTTCCTGAGTGAGGCTCCCTAGAAACACATATGACTGATTAATACAAAACTTCTATGGATATCAGGATTTGCATTCATTTTTAAACTGCTATTAAAGATTACAATGATATTGCCCATTAAACTTAACTGCTAAAATTAATCAAAACAATAACATTCTCTGGTCCATAAATGATTTGAGCCTCATTTTAGAACTCATGCCTCATAAAACTACTGCTGATATTTATACCAGTTACTATTTTTTACATTATTTCTATAACATTGACTGATATTAGAAGTAAATGTTACTAATAAAAGAGATGTTGCATTTATTTCCACTAGAAATATAAATAACTTTTATTTACAATTAGGAAGGGTTCAACTCTAGGTCTTAGAAAGGTGCTTGGGTGATTTGTTTGCTCCTTGCACACACCCAACATTTGGCTCATACTGCTGAAATATTTGCAAGAGCATTAGATGGTTGGAACCTCGCACTTCTGTACTGTTACACCAGTAGCTTTTGTAATTCCTGAATCTTTGTAAGAACACTTGCCAAGCATACCTTGTTTAGCTTCCCAAGTGCTGATATTAAATCTGCCCATTCACTGGAATATTCAAAGTTCTTCAGTGCTTTGTCAACAGCTGCTACATAGTTTCTGTACTTGGAATCAGTCAGTAGCTCCAGCTCCTCCGTGTTCATCCTCCCACGGTGTCCCCACTAGAGACCAGCTTGCAATTCATGTACAGACATTACCTATTCAAAACATAAAAGAAAAAAAGCCCTGAAACCATTGCTCCCAAGACAAATTGTTAAAATATGTATAAAAAGCACTATATTTTCCTCAATGACATTAAAAAAAAAAAAAACCCCTCTGAAATCAGGTTACAACAAACCATAAACAAAAGCTAACATATTGTAAACAAATATTAACAAATATTTAACACATGTCCAACATCAAAAAAACCAAACAAATAATAAAATATCAAAACATCACAAGCCAAACAAAAATCTCTAGAAAATTAATGCATTGTCTCTCCCCAAAAGCACTGCTTGTTCTAAGCAATGCAACAAAGTGATTTTTCTTTTTTTTACTTCCTCTTGGTCCATCACCAGAAACCCCCACCTTTCAACAAACCAGCCTTTCTGCAAACAGAAGACACCATTCTTTCTGAATCACTTCCAAGCACAAGACAAAACTGAAGGATACATACAATAAGTTACACACTATTCAAGAGGACTTCTGTGCATCACCTCTTCCTTTTACACAAAAATTCTAATCCAGTGATGCAACTCTACTTTGTTTTTATATTATTGTCATCCAGGCACAACAAAAATACATGTTTACCAGTGTTCTGTAATCATAGGTTTTTGCAATTTGCTCAATATATTTTCATTGTGTGGTAGTCTACACCAAGCAATTAAGATATTCTAGCTCCAGAAACACCACCCTGTACTTTTACAGGTCATAGACGACATTTTTTTTTGTAACAGAGGTTCAATAACCTTTTAAAACAAATGAGTTTTTAAGGCTACTTTCACCTCAAGCAAATACAACTCAATGATAAATGCTATTGTAGCATGTCTGTAAAAAAGGCAGATTTGGTGCCCCTTTTAATGGGATTAGTATTGGAGGAAACCTTTTGGGATCTCTTTTGTACTTGGCTTCAGAAGAGACTTCACATTCAGCAGATGCTGTTCTCTTCTGTCTCGATTAAAGGAAAATGGGAAGAATATCATGTGCAGAAGTGCAGGGTGAAGCATGACTGAGAAAACCAAACAAACCACAGAACAGGTATAAAGCAGTAGTATTCATCAGAATGTCTTCCAGATAGGATAAGGAAAGTTGCAAGAACAGAGAAAAACAAGAAAGTGGCAGACGAAACGAAAAGAGCTGGATGGAAGGAGTGAATAAAAAGGCCGAAAATTACAACATTTCTGCACTCTTGACTCTCATGGCAGAGTAATAATGACAGACTGTCTCCAAGGCAGAACAGAAATGCAAACCATTATTTAAAAAACACATTCTGAGTGTCAAATTGATAGATTTCACAATATCTCACTGGCATAAAGCACTTAGATACAACTTTTAATTAAAAAAAAACAAAAAACCCCACAACATTTTCATGTGGTTTTGTTTTATAATAACCATTTTTGGATTAAATCCAAAAAAAGATCAGGTTTGTTCTAGAATACCTGTAAAATGCCAACAGATATCTCAAAGAGACAGTTGCACCAAACCACCAAAGTCCGATCTCCAAAAGTGAAACAAAGTATTAACACAAGAAAAAGTAGAAAGAACCAACATATAAGAGCAGCAGAATTCCAATTTTTCCAGGCACAATTGAGAAAGAACTTGACACACTAAATAATTCTTTTTGAATGAAGAATGCATCAGAATCCTTTTTATCCAGCTAAAGCATAAACACAACCTCTTATGGCTGAGTGGAAGACAGGGCTCTGTCTTCCTCAAGTGCTTGAAAGACCTGAGAGTTGAGAGTGGTCTGATAAAGGATTATCAAAGGTTAAACAAACCAGGTAGAGTACAGGGTTAAATAGGTAGCTTCCTTTCAGACCTATAAACTGGTCACAACAATCCCTTAAGAACAAAATGCATTAGCATCTTTGACTGAATAACTATGCTTTTAGACAAGTCTACCACACACTGGCTGTGCAAACGTGATTATGAAGTTTCATACAGAGAAGAAAAAACATACACGGTTTTCTTACTACTCTACAGTTATGGTCTCATTTTTCTATCTTAAAAAAGTGGGGTTTTTTTCAAAAAGATTTTATGCAAAGAATTTTTTCCATACTTTTCCCAAAATGAAATCTCAGTTTTAGACAAATCATGATAGCCATAATAAGTGAGGCACCCAGAGAGGATACTATGTAAATGTTATGTATTGTTTTTATAAATCTTGGACTACTTCTATTCTACAATCAGTAAAATTATAGGAATGCCCACTGTTACTAGTTCTCATACATAAAAATAAACTTGTTTACTATGGTTTTCTTTTTCAGTCTGAAGATATCCCACAATGTAGTTTTAAATCTTTTCATGTTTCTGTAATGTATTCTTATCAATATTTTCCTGTTCTCTTCATTTATAATAAAAATGCAGATTTAAAACCATTGGATTTTACAGCTGGTATTTCAATACAATGTAAAGCTTGGTAGTGTTTATTTCCTTATAAGCATCACTCCCTTATTTTTCCATGGTTTACTACTTTGAAAAAATGAGATAAATAATAAAATTTGATAGATTAAAAAACATTGAAAACCAGGATTTTTTCTACACCATCACACAGCCCACAGAATAAAGCATTTATCTTGTCATTACACAACCCGCGTTTGGCATGAGGGCCAACTTTCCTTGGAATGTTCTTTATTTCTCTTTTTAAACAAAGATTTGAAGAGCACCATCCTTTGGGGTATTTTCCCCCCTTTTGGTATACCAGATGAGATGAGCCAAGCTACTCAGATTGAAGGTTAATCCATTCTCACAAGTCTGGCAATAGCAATCGCTGACCTGTTAGATAGCTGTTATTTTTTAAATGGATGTCAAAAAGTAAATATGCTTTCTGCCCCAGCAGAAGGCTTATTACCAAGGAGAATGAAACTACCTAAGATGTATTATACACTTTTAAATAATTTCATATAATTATATTTACGTCACAGGGGATTGCAGAAGTAGGTCCTGACACCTACTACCTTCTACTTCACCTTCTAGCAGGGATTAAAATACAGATACTACACGATTCTGAGTATACCTGGATGCCTGCAGAGTCTTTGCACGACTCTGACAAGAAAAGTAGGCGTCTGGGGCTGTGGATCTTCTTTTGCTGGGGTTGTGCACAGTGTGTTCCCAGAGCAGCCTTCAGTTCCCTTCACTGATGAGGTTGCATTGGTTTTCCTCCAATGCATGTTAAAACAATACTGCTTCAGCCGTGTTTCCACAGCAAGTGCTCATTCTTCAAAGCTTTTACACCTAAGCACTTTTTGTCTCACCTCAACACAAACTGCTCACCTGTTTAAGACGCTCCAATTGTTTTTCACTGAAGCCAAAGGAATGTAGAGAGGAACAGCAGCTTCATCAAATCAATTCCATAAATGCAGCTTTTATCTAGATTCTGTTTTGATTTACTCACAAGGTTATAAGACTTGATTCATAAGCCCTCCTTATCTATTTTTCCTCAAAACTTCTCCTCAGGTTTGATTCCACTCTCATATTTTTCAAGCATCAGATAATTGCTCTATTTGTGTGTTTCACACCAATCTGCAATACTGAAATACTGGTATGGGTCCAGCGGCTGATTGTGGAGCACAAATTGGCATCCAACAAGTCACTTGAAGAAATCTCAAGATTTGTTCCAAGTACTGTAAGAATCTGAGCTCATAAGCCTGCTCCTTTGAATTCCTCAGGGTTTCTGCTTTGCAATACAATATTCCAAGGCATTTTTAAAATTGTGTACCATTTCAAGGGTGGCTATGGGATGCACAATAAAAGAACTAGTAGACAATTAAAAAGCAGATGACAAAAAATTCTATTTTCACTCTAGTGCTATTGCTTTTTAAGCCGTGTATAGTGCCCGCATATTAAGCCAGCAACTGCAGAAAAACATTTGTATTTAAATAGACTCAATACAAACACAGATTTGAGTACACAGAAAACAGAAGCCTTGTCATTTGGTAATTTATTATGCTTTGCTTCCCCTCAGAAGCATTTAACAACACAAGTAGCAAAATAAGTCTTGCAAATCCCACACCAGACTCTTCCGATAAAATTCAAATATAGAAAACACATACACTCTTCTATAACCAAAGATAAAGATTTTGCAATTACAGCTAATTACTCTGTTTCTAGATTGACTTTCCACAGAGTCATCCTATTCAGAATTTTTCAAACAGGAATCTCTAATATCTTCTGAAGAAAAAGAAGAATTTGAGCTGGTTATTTTGGCCAACTGCTACTCAGTAGAATAATGAAAGAAGAATCTCCCCCTGATACTGCACAAACAAACAAAACAAAGGAATCCCATCTGGCAGTATTATTAACTGTAACTAGCCATTATGTCATTAGTATCCTGCAACAGTCTGCAACACTAAGATTTAATATAGTGATTAATAACTTCCCAGTACTCTTTTCTACCTAGTCATATTCACAAGTGGACACAGCACATTATATTTTTCCACAGGACAAAACAGCTCTGCTTTAGGTGTTCAAATTTCTTTCACAACAAATTTAAATTAAATCAAATCAAATCTATATAATAATCTGTGTGTTACCCATACTGGCAACTTCTAAATAAACACAAGATGTTTTCCTGGGAGTGATTCTCATATCAAAAAAGAACCAAATGCAGTAAAACCTATGGCTTGTATTACAGAGGTTAGCTTAGGTACCCAACTGGATGTGCACCCTCCTTACTTATGAAGCTACAAAATAAATATATTTATTATTACATTAAAAAAAAATCAAACTGTCAGTAAAAAGAAATGGAGTACATTTTTTCTTCTTTTGCATGCTCTTCACAGAAAAAAGACTGGAATAAACCTAAGTCTGTCACTGAGCACAGTCTGATCCAAGTACATAAGGTATGTCTGCTATCCCTGTTGAACAGTCTTCCAAAGGGTGGCTTACACCAGACAGGAGTTCATAAAGAGGAACAAGTTTAAAAATTCATAAGGAACATACAACAAGCCTTCTAAGGATTCGACTGCTCTAGTTTCTACTTAAGAAAACAAATTTATAATTATAAACAAACTCTAAATGAATATGCTTTACAGCACAATTTTTCTGAAATTAAAAAATATCAAGTCTATGTCTATCTGTTTGTCAGAGGGGAGAAGAAAGTGACCCAAGACTTCTCACTTCCGTGGACAAATACATATCTCTTCCAATTGCCTCCTAAAAACTGAGTTTAGGGTGACATTTTAACCCCTCTATTCAATTCTATTTTATTACAGCTTCTCAATATATAACAGGTGAACTATGAAACAGTTTGACACACTGGACTGAAATTTTGATTTTGACTCCAAACCTGCCAACAAAATACTACAGATTCCTTTTCTTCCAGCCCTTGAGCACTATTGCTCGCATACTGCTCAGTACTATCTTAGTGTTTCTGGCAAAGTATAACAGACATCAACGTTCCTGGAATTAAGTACTTTTGCACTTCATGAATGCCAGAATCTTAAGCTAGAGTTTCTACTTTTAAAGTATCATTCTTCATGAGACAAAATCACATATTCAGATTTCACAGATCTGAACTTATGTCACTCAATAAATGAAAGAAGATGATTTGCATCTTTCTTAAAACTCAGGTCAACCATTAAGTAAAATATTTTCTTCTTACTAAAATAACATTTTCCCTTTCTTACAACAAATGATTCCTGAATTATCTATGCAATAAATTATAGCTTAATCAGTGTTCATTTTACATCCAAAAATCAACAAAGCTCCAGATAACCTTGCTTCTTATTCTAAATTATGCTAAACATCTAACATATCTTACTAAAAAACAGATGGCAATTTAAGTCAGAATAACACAGCATAGAGAAAAATGAGAAAATTCTTCCTTGAAATCGTGGTTATTCTTCAACACTTCCTTTCAAGTACTTTTTTTGTCACTTTTTTCCCTTTGCTGACCACCGTATTTGAAAAACCAATATTTCATTCTAAATCTAGAACTGGTCACTATTTCCCTCATATTCAATTACACATTTGAAGAAAAAAACAACAAAAAAAAAAAACCCAAAAAACCAAACCAAAAACCACCCAGAATTTACCATGCACTCAATTTGCAAGTGTTCAGTGTATTGTCTCCTTAAATTTTATTTCATCTCAGCTCACAGAGTTACCATCTCTCCAAACAACTTAAATTTTGGCAGCAATGCATCCATCAAAGAAGTGTAAACAATTTGATTAAGGACATTTTAAAAATCATTTCATTCACACAGCTGACATCTAAACAGTACCAAATATTTAAGTTTTAATATTTAACATTTAAATCATAAAATGTTTTGAAGTAGAAGGACCTTGAAGTGCATCTAACTCCAACTCCTCTGCCATGGGCAGAGACACCTTCCACTAGAACATGAATTTTAATCTCCTGGAGTCACCAGTCACTTTCACAATGCTGAGCCAAACAGAAACATAAAATCCTTACTCTGAAGCTATGTGTAACATTGTATATAGTGTATCAACTACTGCTCCAGGACCAAAAGAAACTGTTGCCATTGCAAAAAAAAAAAAAAAAAAAAAAAAAAAGGTTGGCTTCCTCCCTGAGCTGGTAGGACTTTTTTCCAGCTATCCACCATCAAACCTACAACATCGTGTCAGTTCTCACCTTCACAAAGATCTCCTGAGACAGAATATTAGCAATAAGGCTGTTTGGATTACTCTAAACAGGATATGGAAGGTATTTACCTGACATGGCCACATCCATGGTAACCACAAGTTCAGTGAGTTGGAAAAAACACTCTCACAGGGAGAATGAGACTGCAGACACCTGTGAGCACCATGAGTTTTGTGTTTTCCCAGTGCCACAGCAAAACTGCCCAGCTCTCACACACACCACTGGGCCCTGGGACCACTGCCCTCCCTGTTGAGTAGTGCTTGGTAAGTACACAACACCAAATAGTTATCTTATCTTCTCCCCAGCTGCCTGAGCACAGAACAGGACAGGCTTCCTAAAATAAACTGCGATTTTTCACTTTTGTGTGTTTCAGCCTCATGCCTTCAAATGGCCCCTACACCCTCTCTGAAAAGAATACTTTTTAACTAGCTAGCTGTTCATTTCCAGGCATTTATTGGGAGGAGACTTACCTTGAGGTATTCTTTTTCTTTCTTGCATTTGTTTTTACTCTTGTCAAATTAGTAAGTCAAATTAATAGGTAATACATTTAAAATAAATAGATAAACAACAGCAAAAAAGCCATAGCAAACATAACAATGAAATCAAGTCAAACCAGAATCACTTCATTTACAGCTGTATTTGTACTACAATTTGTTTTAAAGGAGAGTTTGCCTACTTCAGGATACTTTTCAGCTTAGTACACACAAAAAAAAAAAGACTTAGATGAGATTCAGTGTCTTACATTACACTTGCAGTACTCTGTACTGAGAGAAAAGCTTTGCTTCCAGGGTAATGCTGTGCCTTCACATTGAGACTTCTCTTTAACTATTCTGACACACAGTTTAACACAGAATCTACCAAATTAGGAATAGAAAAGCGGTAGCCAGGTAGTTTACTCATTCTTTGCTCACAATAGCCTTTCATTTTTCCATACCCATTGTTCTAGTATGTGCCTTCAGGTGGGTTTAACATTCTGTCTCCAAACAATCCTGATAGGTTTTTTCACAAAGGCATGTCAGAAGCTCTCATACCCTTATCCTTACTTTACTTGAATAACCAAATACGAAGAATTTGGGCAAGATTTTGTCCATCTTCCTTTTTTATTATGCCCTGAGGTCGAAGGTATTAGTAATCCATTAATTTCAAATTTCAACTAATTTCTGTAACTTCATTCTGATTTTAATCCTGAAATAGTGTCATATGCCATGTGTATATCTCAGCATTATCTAGACATTATCTAGAATGTGGTTACATTCTACAATGCATCTGCTTTCCCAGTTCCAGAGGTGGATTTCAAAGGAATATGTGAAGTAGAATGCTTTTCTGACTATTCTGAAAATGGTGCCTGGACCAAAACTTGTTCACTCTCCTTATCCTCAGAAGTAAGCCAGAAAAGATGTAAATGAAAGGTTAAATTCCCTAAGATTTCTGCAAATGAAAACCAATGTTTGGCAAAGCACCATTCCTTGACTTCCATTTTTTAATGCTTATACTGAACTACAAGTTTCTGATAAATACAGGAATGCATTGACTAGTAAAACTGATTCTCCTTGGTGCTTTCTTTTCATTTCTTGTTCCGGTTATTGGGAGAAAATGGTTGATCCTGCAGTGTTTCCCCTCCCCAGACTCTCAGAGGGAAACATATAACTTACTGTTTCTATTTATCATTCAGCTTCTTTTCAGCTACAAGTCAGAGAAACATGGTTATTAATCTGGAAGACAATTTATGTGCATACAGAAAAATTACTTCCATTTTTCTATTTCATGCTTTAGCAGGTATCATTTAGTGTAGCCTCTTTTCTATCTCCTATTTTTCTCAACCATTTTCAAAACAGGGTTTTCAACAACATACTTCATACCTCTTCTTGGTTCTCTTCTAGACACTGCAGATTTAACATAATACAGCTCCACCAAAGACAAAAAAAAAAAAAAAAAAAATGGAAAAAAAGACAAAAGAATATCAATAAGCATTTTCAGTCAGCCAAACTAGAGCAAGCAGTCATTCCTGGCTAAGCAAGGAGACACTAAAGGTGGACAGCAGGAATGGTGGCCAAGAGAGCTAAACCAGTGATGAACACATGTAAGTGTCCTCCCTGTATTCAACCAGAAAACACTGACAGGAGATTACAGGCTGAGCCTACTTACACCAGTGGAGTACAGTTCATTTTCTTCACAGTGGTTGGTAGGGGGCTGTTTTAGATTTGTGCTAAACATGGTCAGTAATACAGAGATGTTTTTGTTATTGTTGGACAGGGTTACACAGAGCCAAGGCCTTTTCTACTTTTTGTACTGCCATGCTGGCAAGCAGGCTGGAGGTGACAGGTTCAGAGACAGAGCTGGGACAGGTGACCCAAACTGGCCAAAGGGATATTCCAGACAACATGACATCATGTTTAACATACAAAGAAGGAGGAAGGGGGGAACCTTTGTAGTGAGGGTGTTTGTTTTCTTCCCAAGCACTGCTAGGTGTGATGGGGCCCCGCTCTCCTGGAGATGGCTGAACACCTGCCTGCCATGGGAAGGGGTGAACACCTTCCTTGTTTTGCTTTGCTTGTGTGTCTGCTGCTTTCCCTATTAAACTGTCCTTATCTCAACCCACGAGTTTTCCTCCTATTACCCTTCTCATTCTCTCCATGTCCCACAGGTAGGGGAATGGGGTTTAACCACAGCACCACCTTACCCACACAGCTTGCTGTGCCTGCAATGAGCATTTCTAATGGTCCACATAGCATGGCAATAATGTTACACAGGAAAAGCACTGCCTATGTTGTGAACAGAACCATCCACTCAAATGCACAGCAGCTGCAGTAGTGGAAGACATAAGATACCTTTTCTTTGCAAAATATCTACTGTCAGAGGTGCTACCAACAAGTTGGAAAAGCAAGATATTCAGTGAGCTGGAAATGCAGCCTCTCCCCATAACTTTCTCAGGATGCTTAGTTTCCAAAGGGGCCAATTTTTATGTCAATGAAAACAAACCCACAAACTATGCTGTAAATATTCTGCCTGTTTCCAAACTGACATCCCCCCTCATAACATACATGCTATATGGAAAATTACTGTACATTTTGGATAATCACAGTATTTAGGTACCACACTATTAGCAAGACGTCTACTGTATTCCATCCTGTTTTTAAAAGGTACTAACATTTTAAAAAAACAACAAACCCTCCCTTCACCCCAAACAGAACAAATTTGATAGCCAGGCCAAGCCTTAGCACCAAAATGAAAAGACTAGGATCTTCAACCTTATAATGTGGCCCCTTATTACCTGCAAGCATCAAACCTGTTACTTTTCAGATACAGTCTTCCCAACTCTTCACACTCCTACAGCTGGAATTCAGGTATCAGTTACACTCTGCAGTTAACCTGAGAACCACAGCACTTTCACTATCACTGCACACTGAAAGAAGATCCAGGAGTGAAAGGGTTCTTGCAATCAGCACACAAACAACGGTTGAGTCACCCAAAATAAGCCCTTTAAAACCCACACCTCATAGCTAACATATTTAAGGTCACTTAAAAAGATAAATTGTCCAGGCTTCTCTGGTTATTGTCACAGGTATGAAAATATTCTTTCAGAAAAACATTTACCACCAGAAGATGCCATACATTTATGCTTTTCAAACTGGCATCATGGGATTTAAGGCCCTCTCTGCATCAACAGATGAAATTTAACCCTGCACCACACAACCCAGTGACAGCCGTATGTTCAATGCATCCTTCCAAATATCACTAGCAGTAACTCCAGCAACCGGGAATCTCACCTAAAAGAAGCCCACAGCCCCCTGGACGCTCAAGGTCAATGCAGGACGACCCTGGCAGCCCAACGCCAAGCTCATTTCCCGGGCAGGCGGGAAGAGCTCCCTGGGGATGCTCCACCACGAAGGGCGAAGCCAGGCCCCGCCGGCCGCTGCCGGGCTGCGGGCGCGGCTCTGCACCCCAAAACTCACCCGGGCGCGCTCCGCGCTGCGGGGGCACAGAGCCCGGAGGGGAGGGGTGGACAGGTGCCACAGGTTAATTGATGCAGCGTAATTAACAGGCTATAACAGCTCTCCCCGGGCTCCTCAGCCTCTCGCACACAGCCCAGTACGGCTCGGCCGTCGTCGGCCACGACGCTGCCGTAGGGGAGAAGAGACCAGGGCAGAGGGCCGGCTCGACTCGGCTCCAGGGGCGGACCCTCCCCAACACCGGCGCGGCGAGTAGTGGGAGGGAAGCAGGAGGAGCAGCAGCAGCCGCCGCCGGGCCGCGCTGCGCGCCCGCACCAGGGTCCCGAGGAAGGAGCGGAGGGAGCGGCGTTACCTGAGCGACCCGAGCCGGAACAGCCCGACCGCCACCGGCAGCCCCGCGCCGCCCTGACAGCTCCCGGCGTGCCCCGCGCCGCGCCCGCCCCGCCCCGCC
>VZUI01014210.1:0-60077 GCA_013401135.1 Cettia cetti | reverse complement strand
CCTTCCCTTCCCTTCCCTTCCCTTCCCTTCCCTTCCCTTCCCTTCCCTTCCCTTCCCTTCCCTTCCCTTCCTTTCTCTCTCTCTCTCTCTTTCTCTTTCTATCTTTCATGTAATTGGAGATAAGCAGTGATAGCCCTGAGCTAACAGACTTTTGCTTAGTTGATGAGAACAGGATTTAGCCAGAAAACTGTCAATAATACAAGAATTATCTGGGGTTGAAGGTTTTCCTTTGAGAGGACAAGAGAGAGAAGTTCTTCTGTTTGCAACAAAAAAGTCTGTTGGGTTCTCTAATTTTTTTTTCTGCCCACAAAAAGATTGAAAAGAACTGCAGAACTAGGTTTTGTGCTAATATTTGCAGAAATCAAAGTGAATTCACCTATGTGGATTCAAATGTAGGACTGAAGTTCATTTTCCCTCTCTTCATCAAAAACTTCTGGAATCATTTTTTTTTTCTGCATGCAGAGATGGAGTTTTACAACTCTTTTACAATGGCAAGCTGTAAAACTGAGTTTTAAACAATTGCTAGAAATGCAGAGACCTTTTAGCATTTGTTTCGAAAACACATTTCCATTAATTCTCATTAAAACTGCATTAAGATATAAAAATACCTGGCAGAGGTGTATATTGTTTTGGCAAGTGTAATACTATTATTCAAATGATTAATTTTACTTCACATGAATCAGCATATGCTTCTTTAAAAGAAAAATTGTACACACATGTATGCATGACATACTTAAATCTGATCCTTTAGTTTTTAGTCAACCACAATTATTGCCAGATTTGAATATTAATATGTAAGAAGGAATTAAATCAAGTTCCTTTCCACCATTATGATTTCCTTTGACATATCCCTGTAAAATATGAATCTTATTCCATACAGACTCCACAAAGAAGTACAGACAAGTAGATTCTCCTTAAAATCTTGCTTTGCTTCAACAGTGCAAAATATCTAGCTTGAAAACACAAGAAGAAATGTTATATTCTTATCAAAATAATTTGCAATATTTTACCCCCAGTCCTTAACTAACATTAAGTTTGTAATATTTCATGTTAATTTGTATATTTTGTATGTGTTACTCTCCAGTTACTTTCATGAATCTGCTGGATGATGTCCTTAAAAAACTAAAAGCAAATCCATAGTAATTTTTAAAATAATCACAACAATTGTGCATCAATTAGCATTTCCAGGGACTACGTGTAGTCAACTGGAAAAGATTGAACTGTCAGCTGTGCACTTGAAAGAGATGCATCTGAAAAAGATGATTTAACTTGTGGCAAAAAATTGACCAAATTATGGGTCTGTAATATGATCTTATAAGCTGCTCTAGCTTTTTTTTTTTTTTTTTTTTTTTGTCATAGAATTGCATTTTATATCTGCCTATTCGTAAAAAGGTTAATTTAAAATGTTTCAATACCTTGATAAATAATATTTTGTATTGCCCTAAGTGTCAGCTCCCCCATGAATAATGGTTTACACAGATTTTATGCAGCCTACTTTTTTATTACTGGAGTTTTATGACTGAACTTTAAATACTAGTGACTGACATTTCCTCTTATCTGTCTGTACTCTTGTGAATAACGTATCAATGAACCTGTAATTAGATGTAATGTTGGCAAAGACTGACAGAAGAGTTAGTAAATATATGTATGCATTAACATCAGCTAAAATTGGTGCACTGATATAAAGGCACAGTTTAATTGCTATGATGTAAGGACTTTGTTTTTTGCTTCCTATGGAAAAGTAACAAACTGTTAAATGATTTTACCATTTCAACATAAAACAGAAGAGAGAAAAATTTGCTAGTTTTCTTTAGGAAAATCCCCAATTAATTTTGCAGGCAAATTTATATAAATAAACTGTGAATGATACAACCCATAATAGGAAATATCCAATGTTTTGCCTTAAAAGTTTGGAAATATATCTTGAAAATTACCGGTCTTTTAAACTAAGTAATTGATTTTAGTGTCACTTGGGGAAAAAAAATGAAACCCATCAATAAAATAAGAGAATTCTGCAGCTGTTCCTAACAAATAAATGTAATATGAATTTGCATTTTGCATAGTTTACTTCAGTAATCAATTTTAATGACTCATAATCTATATCATTATTTAAGAAATGACAAAATCATTGACTTACTCATAACACTTGCTAATTGTTTTTAAAAATAAATTCTACACATGACTAAGGAAACACCCATTTCCACTTGCTTTATGTTAAATCAACATCTAACCACTCATGGTGATTTCATTCAAAGAAAACAGAAGGAACACATTAGCTGTGTGGTTAAAGAGATTGATGGGCTTCAAACATTTTAACCATGGATGGTTTTTTTCCAACAGTAGAGACGCATGTTTTTAATTTAAATAGCTTCAAGAAAATGAAGATCATTTTATTCAACAAAGCTGTTTTTTCTTGTTTCTTAGAAATTAATTTAATTTTGTTTAATTAAGTAATATTAGAAACAACCTTGTTCAGAGAAAATGCAATATGAAACAAAAGCATGTGTATGCCATATTAACTCATATTCTGAAACAGAATTTTTGTCTCACAATAATAAATCAGAAGAGATCAATATGATTTTTGCCAGTGAATTTAGATGCATTTTTTTAATGCAGTATTTTGCAGTTACCTCTCCACTCTCTGAGTGTTTGGGGGAGCTCAATGTTACTGAAGAAATACATTCCTTTGGAATTTGGGTATTTGGGATGTGTGTTGGTGGAGAAGAGTTTACAGTTTTATGCTGCAGGCATTTACAAAGGCCAAAGAGTTTTCAAGACTGAGCTGTTAGGAGTAACATAGCAGGACAGATTTAAAAAGAAATGAGTACAATTCCCTGTTTTCATATGAAAAGCTCAGCACTGAAGCTTAAATGATCATACCAGGAAAGGAACTGCAGTGCTGAGCTTTTGGGGGAAGAGATATGTCATGAGGTCCCAATTCTCCAAATAGGTTTGCACATTCTAGTTTCCCTTTTCTCCAACTGCTATATCTGTACAGGCACACGTTCCGCATTTGGGCAGCAAAAAAAAAAAGTTTTGTTTTAGTTTGGTTTTTTTTTTAAGGAGAGAAGCCCAAGAGAATACTAAGAAATTAAATAGATTTTTCTATTTAAAATAAATGCAATTTTGCCTGACAGGCAGGGAGCTCCTTCTCCTCCTCCCCCTCACGAAACTGTATTATACAATTTGCCATGACTTTGCTCAGTCTCTGTGATTTGCAGTGAGGGAAGGACCCCATGACTCAGACTGGCATGTGTGGTAGTCTCAGCATATTCTCACCATCTCTTCTTACCTCTTGCAATCCTCCTGCTAAATATAAAAGAACAGCAATAATTTGCTTTATCATATTCCAATTGCATCTGCACTCCGATCTACAAACTTATATTTATTACATAGTGCTTTTAAGTATCATATTACCTAGCTTTCTAGCCACTCTTCTGTTGCTTCTGTATCATAAAATGAAAGGTAATGCTAAAAAGATTAAAAAAAGGAATTTGCAAAGGTAAACCATTGCACTTGCAAATACAAATCCATGAAAGTTTTCTCTTCTTACCCAAACACCTCACTTAATCTGCACTGTTGAAGTTTCATCCTGATGGAACAGACCAAGATTTGAGGATATGTGCACAGCTTTACAAACCCATAAAGATTTAGATGCCTACACTGGGGGTAAGGTTAAATTTACATTCTTAAGAAGTTATGGGATAAAATACATCAAAGTCTTGGACCACTGACCAGAACTGAGGTCTCCCCATTTCGGCTGATTGCCCAAATCATTAAGCTACAGAGTTGCGTTCCCTCCGGTGTTCTCGCTTTCTAGCCCAGTGAATCATGAATCATTTTCTGCCTGGTGAAGGACTTCAACAGGAGAAGTGGAGAATATTTCCATCTCCAGTCAGGTTGTGGGTTAGAGAATTGTTAAGCTGGTGAGAAATGTGCATTTCAAGCAGAGCAGAGAATTGACCCTGCTTCATACACTGAACAAGTCTCTAACTGCTAGTTGCAGAATAAAGCTACACTTTTAAAAGAAAGGGATGACTGCTGCTGGGTTTAGTGGAGACTAACTGCATTCATGGGTGTCAGATGCTCTTTGGAGTTTGACTGTCACCTTTAGCTGCTCAGCTTTGTTTTACACAGAACCTTAGCAATAATATAGGTGCAGAGCTCCTTAGTCTGGTTTATCTTGACTGAAGCAGTATTTGGCATGATGAGTATTACAGCTGCTGGAAAAATTGATATAAAAAACATGGAAGTGCCTGTTGAACAAAGACATCTTCCCCAGGTAGGCAGCATTTAAGCAGGGTAGTCTTTAAACTTAATGGCTTAAATTCTTTCCATGTTTCTCTTTAGGAGTCAACTTGCAGAAATTCTATACATTGCCTACATGAAAACCCAGTCCACGGTCATAATAATCAAGTTAAGAGATACGGTAATAGGTTTTGAACAGGAAAGGACAGGGTGCTCACAATCAATCACCAACAGAAAAGAACCTCCCACTGGGACTTCCTCACCTCATGATTGCAACTTTCAAGTTTCCCTTACCAAAAAACGGGGCATGAGAGCCATATTTGCTTCCAAACTTGCATATCTCAGTTACTTGCGTATCTCAGTTCCCTTTTGCTGTTTTCCCCGTGTCTCAATGTGTGTCATTCTGTTAGACCAGATTAATTAATTTTTAATTTGGAATTTTCAATTGGTAGCTTTAATCAAGGCAATGTTAGTTGTGCTTTACATACAGTTGTCTGGTTCTACCCATCAGTTCCTCATGCCAGTCTGGAAGTGCTTTAACCTCAGCTGATTGGTTATACTAGCTTTGATTTTGTTATGTGGTTTAACACAAGGACTTGGTGCCTTTTCTTTTTTTATAAGATTATATTTTTTCCTCTTGTTGCTGATTGCCATTGAAATGGTGAAAGTTATGTGATTGGCTCCCTCTGGAGCAGATACCAGAGATGCATCATGGATCACTGCTCAGAGAGCCTAGACACAGCAGCAAATTCAGTCTCCCTCCCCTCCCCATCAACTTTGCACAGCGGCACTGCTCTGCAATCCATCTCAGCTGACATGAGCAGCACATGGAGAGGGAGACCCAGATTTCTTTCCAGGCTTACATCTTCTAGTTCACATTTTGTTGTGCTTGTGTTACACTGCCAGGTGTAACTCTGGCAGTTGTAAAGAACAGTCATTTTCCTTCACCAAAACTGCCTATAAAAGCCTCTGCTTCAGTAATGATTTGTTATATATTACAAACACCTGCAGCACAGCGAATTAATATCACTAAGTATAGGGATCAAAGATATTCCACCTTTTTTTTCTTTAATTAAATGATCATTTACTTTTGACAGACCTCAATGTTTTTGACAAATAGACTTGAATCTGATTGAAGGTATGGCTACGCCTTCCTAAAAACACTGCAGTCAAAGAATGACATTAGTACCATGCTCCTGTTTTGAGGAACATCAATTGACGGCTTAGTACTACTGCTAATTATAAATAATAAAATGTATTCAGTAATTAATTAAGATGTTATTCTTCACCTCACTGTGAGCACTGGCTGCTGTTTGTTGACTACTCAGCACCAAAATATGATATTTTTGTATTATATCTGGTAAATCATAGCACTACATTTAATATATCATTAAAACAAGGCACTTAAACTTTTATGACATGCTCGGAAAGCAAAGTGATAACCCCATATGCATTTACACAGGAATAGCAGAATTTTCTGCATATGGAAGCACTGAATATTACTGAAGAATAAACCACAAATTTGCATTGTACCATGTAGGCACCCAGTGTCAACTTTCGGTTTTCTCTTCCTGTTGCTTCTCTATATGGCTATGTCAGTTTAATTTGCTTTCATCAGAATTTTTTGTTGACAGTAAAATTAATGTGCAAATTTCCTATCAGTTGTATATATTAATATAATTCTCTCTCAAATACAGTTCATTGAAATTAGCACTGGTAAAAGGTGGGATACATATTCATACAGTTATTTACATAAATCCCATTCAGCTTTATGCACCATAAGCTTTAATGCAAAGTATCTACTACTGCAGGTAATTTTAGCACAAGCAAAACAGCACATAAGTAGCATTTGACTTCCCAAAGACTGGGTGTCTTTTAATAAAGAGATTATTTGAAGAGAAAAAAAAATCTGTTAGAAATTACATTTGTGACATAATTTTTCTACATAAAAACTACTGTCTTTGCAATAAAGAAAATGTTGAAAATACTGATGTGTTTCTCCAACAAATCACACACAATTGGTTCTTTTCAAATTACATAAATTGTGCATGATGCCTCATTTGTGATATTAATAAATTAAAAATACTTTTCAATAAGCACTTTATTATGAAGCAACTTACATGACAGACTACACACTAGACCAAAAAGTACTTTTTATAAAAGTGAGTATATACTGGGAATTGATTTATGCAGCACAGCAGTTTTATCAGTTCTAATGTCAAAAGTATCTTTAAAATCCGTTGCAATATGTATATTGATCTGCAGATTATTTACCAGGATTTAGAATGCTAACTATAGGAAAAGCCATTAGGTCATTCTCTATATAAGTTTAGGGAATTCAGGCACCATCTATTCCTTGTTGTGAAAGGCATTTGCTGCTAAAAATACAAACGGGAATCTACTACGTGCAGGTGCAGATTCTACTGAGCAGTGCAGCTCCGTTTGTGTAAGTTTTCCCTGGTAAACAGAGGAGCTGCAAGGTCACAAAACAGACAATGGCACATCTCTTAGAAACTTGGGCTTTACTGAATAGACTTCCAGTTTTTATATTTCCCTGAGCATAATGCCGCAACACATGACTTACAGCAGTCTCTATTTTTCACAATTTTCCAGTTAATGAAAGTAATGTTTAAATACTCTGAAGTTAGATTATTAACTTCTACAAAATAGAAACAGATGTGCGTCTCAGTATGCCATTAAATTTATGATTTACATAGTATTCTTGAATACAGCTGAGCAGAGGCCAATGATTCTAATTTGCTCTAGATTTACAATAACCTGATCTGGTTTTTGTAAGTACTGAAACACTTTAAACAAAATTAGAAAGCCGTTGTGCTTTGTGTGATTAAAGATGCAATTCCCTTTGGGGTAATGAGAAGAGTTAGAACATGTTTCTATTTTATGGATGTTTCTATTATAAACATGAGTACCATATATTATGTATTTTTGTTACTATTTCCTTGCTTTTAATTATAAAATAAACTGATTGAGTTGTACTAGAGTTACAATGAAACAAAGCCAAAATCTAGCTAAAAAATGCATACTGAGGTTCATAAAAAAATCCTTAAAATTCTTTTGAGAGCCTTAAGATATTGATGGAAAAATACTAGTTCCTTATAGTTTGCAGAATCCAAAACATCTCTGTGATTTTAAAACTACACAGTTTAAAGGAATTATTTAAAAAGCTAACACATTTCTCAGCTTATTAAACTATGTTAAGACAGAGCATTTTACAGGATAGAGTTTCTGTGTATTCACAGCATTTTGCATCTGGAGATACAGATTAACTATCTAATGGCAGAAATCGAAACTGGAATGAATATTATTGTTTAAAACAAGGTGAATCTATAGGTGGAGATCAAGTTGTGTTGTGACACTAAACACTAAAGCTTTTTAAAAGAGTCAGAATGGGATTAAATCTGTCAGATATAAGCAATGCAAGAAAAATACCCTGTGTATGAATATTTAAGGTCTGTTTCAAAGATTCTGAAAATCAGAAGCTAGGCCTATAAAGATGTGTGGATTCAATGTTAGCTGGAAATTAAGTATTTCCAAATTGTAATCTTTGACTCTGTGGTCAAAAATGTAGGTCATTTAGCATTGTAATTAACTTTTCACAAGGATTGGTGACATAGCAAGGAAGTGTATGCCTCTAATTAATAGGGACTTTTTATAAGAATTTTTAAAACTACTTCAACTATTCCTTGCATATTGCACCCCAAAAATCAAATGGATTTTATGAATGTAGAAGTAATGAACCAGACATTTATTTTACATAGCACCTGGAATATAATATTATTTCATGTATTATTTTATTCATTTGCTCTTTTACATAATGCATTGAAGATAATATAAGCTCAATGTTATGCACTCATATTAAATCATACTACAATATATGTATTTATATTTATCTTCACCTCTGATGAAATGTTTAATATTATTAATCCTTTCATTTTAATTATATATAATTAACCATCATTAGAACAGGAGCATTACCTTTTAATAAAAATTTAATCATACGTTTACTCAAGCACGGGATCAAAATGCTGCACAAGGATGACATGTCTTGAAAGTGATTGAATGAATTCAATTTATTTGGTCACTCATTCTTCCAACACATTTAGAGATTGCCATCTGTGCTTCACTCAAGAGATCTCCAAGGGTAAGCTCCCACATTCCTGCACTTTGTTAGACATGTGACTGCAGTGTTAGATGCTCACACAGACAGAGCTGCAAGCCCAGTGCTCAGAGCTCCAAGCTCAGCTTTGCGTTTGGGTTCCAGCAGTGCCCCTGGCAGCTCCTGCACGGGAATCCCTGACAGGGATTCTTGCACTGGGCCCTGGGTTGCTGTAATGGAGCACTGGTAGAATTCCTGACCCAGGCAGACTCACATGCACAATATCTCATTTAAGGAAGGGCAAGGATCTCTATGTTTTTTTGGGGTTTTTTGTTTTTGTTTTTGTTTTTGTTTTTCCTGGGGGATATGGCAATGGCAACTGGAATGAAAAAATGGTAGGAGAAAGATTTTTCATCATACACTGAGGCTGAAGTGCATATAACTGGACAAATTTTGTGGTTTCCTCTGAACTTTCTGGGAATTTTTTCTGTTAAACACACAATTACCCACACATGAGGCATCAGGCTGACAAGAAGAGATTAGCAAACACTGTAATTAATTCAACTTTAGGTTGTGTCTAGGGAAGAATTAGTATTTGAGAATTTTTTCCTTCCTGAAAGAATGAGTATGGATATGGAATAAATTATTGGTAGGAATGAATGGCATCAGGACATCAGAACTTTGTACTTATCACCCATAACTTAACATATGCTTCTGCAAACACACAGGTCTAGGTCAGCAAACTTCTGCTGGACCAAGACCATATCCATAGACCTACAAATACTTATTCCCAACAACAATATTAATTAAGAAATCACGAATATAGGGAAGTGTGTCATCTTGTATTAAAATTAGTGAGGAGTTTTGGAGAAGTTTCTAATTATTTTGATAAACTCACACTAACTCACTGAGGCCCAGATTGTGGAATTGTGTTAAGCAAACTGTTCTTCAAGAGACCCTGTGTGATTAACTTGGGAGGCTGGAGGTAAAAACTGCAGATGAGAATTCCATATGTCGGAGACAAAGCACCTGAAAGGAAAACTCACATTTTAATGACAGAGCATGGGACGGCCATTATAGGAATATATTGTATTGATAAAAAGGGAAAACACCTGGTCAGCAAAGGTTTTGCAATATTTTTTCGTATTAGTTATTTTAAAGTCATATTAAGCTGTCAGAAGACTTTGGTTCATTATGAACACTCTGTTTCTAAAAGATGCTCGGTGAGTCTGGACGCACTTAGGATAATTTATTTTCCAATCAACTCTGAGTTGCCCAGACCTACTTCTATTGAAGTCAACTTTTATTTTTCCAAAGAGAATTAAGTTTAATTCTTCAAAAAGAAGCTTAGTTAGGTTTCTTAATTGTCAATTTTCTTCAAACAATTATTGCATGACAAAATTTTTTAATAAATTAACACCCAATAAATTTTATAATTCCTTATATTAGAGCCCACTCTAAAAACATTTGGCTGGTACAATTACTCAACAACTCAGAATAAGTGGGAAGTTCAAAACTGTGTTTATATTAGCTCTTAACCTTCCTAATAAGGTTTAAAGCTATCTTATCTGAAAATACATTTAAATTGAAAAGAGACTGTATTTTAAATGTTTCTGTGGCTGGAAGGCTTCATACATTGAAAAAAAAATTAACTAAAAATACAATGGAATTTTTTTTTTTTGTATTTTGCAGGAGTGCTTTATATTAATATTGACATGGGTAAGACACTTCAACAAACTTGAGAATGATAACAAGGCCATTTTGCAGTGGCTCTTTTGTTGAGCAATGAAAGTGTGAAGAGAAGAGCAGATTTGGACTGTTCCGTTCCTGCCACTCTGATCACTCTCTATTGCATAAGATTCTGGTCAGAAAGTTTTAATGTCTCAAACCTATAGACTGTGCATTTTCAGAAAATGCCAGAATAGTGATTCCAGTAAAAATGTGTAGGAGAACTTTCCACCTTGTGAAAAGACTTTCTTACTTATGAAAACCTCTCTTCGTTGAAGAGCTGCTGTTTTCATTATTTAATTTCTTTGCGGAGCTCACAGTCAACATCATCCTGTTGAGTTTTTTATTTAATATGTTTCAGAGCACAGGACACCTGCTGACTTCTTTAATAACGAGTTGTCCTCCATTGGCTTATATGTGAAAACTGTTCAGCAGAGGCAAGTAAAGAATAACCTTAGATATTAAGACTGATTCCATTAAAAAATAAAATAAAACAAAACTGTGTCCAGGCTCCACATCCAAAGCCCCTAAAATATATTTGTGAGGGCTTTTCACAGCATGGAATTCAGGTGGATTTCTTTTTTTAATTGAATTCTGTTCTTTGTAAATGCAGTCAGCGGAATTCAATTTCCATGTAGGCTCCCAGGAAACAAATACATGCTAAGTATTTTTATTGCTAATGTCTTGGATTTAGTTTCTTAAGTATTATTTAGATTTGACTGTGGACAGAGTTGCTAATGTTTACCTTAACACAGGGCTCTGTGACTCATGTTGGAGAAGGGACTCTTTAAAAAAGAATTGGCTAAAGCACAAAAGTTTAAAATTAATAAATTACAAGGCTTTGTATTGTATTAATAAGGATCAAATTCTACTTCTTTGTACAAATCCTATGAATTCGATGGAAAATCTCCATATTCCTAATTCAACCTTTTTTTTTTTTTGACCCACTTTGAAATATCTTCTCTACTTTGTCGGAAGCCTCTTTCACACCTTGTTAGATTACAGGGTTATGCTGTTACAGATGATTCAGGGAAGCTCTACACTCTCAGTCCTGCAGTTTGTAAGGAAGTATCCCCACTAAGATCAATGAGCCCTGCTCTTGAGTGGATGGTAACTAAAACAAAGAAATAAGACTTTGACCAGTTACTTTGTCTTAATTGGCCTTCCTCTGCACTCATTCACATTTCTCCCATAATTCTTTCCCTTCTGCTGAAACACATTATTTCACCATAGCTCACAGAACTCAGGTGATGAATAGAAAACATCGCACAAACGAAAACTACACTCAGCCACTGTTAACTCACACCCAGATTTGCCTTCAACAGAATATTTAAAAAATGCTTTTTGTTTTACAACTATAAAGAAAACTGTTGACTGATAAGGCAAACCGTTAAAACAATTTGGTTCAGCCTTGTTAATTATTTTTTATTACAATCAAGAAATTAAGCAGCCTTTATCCACTCTTGGTGTTATGTGAAGGATGTCTGATGAAGGCACATGTGGCTCCCATGTCAGGTTCTGTCTCAGGACCTAATCCAACATATGCCCAAACCCCTATTAGAAAGCAGATTCTGCTTTGTTTTAAATCTGCTTCCCTTTTCTTTAAGAGGAAATGTCTCAATTTAGTATATTGACTACTATATATAGTCTATATTATCATTATTCTCATGCCTCTATAGTCTATATTATTTATTATCTGTTGCCTGTTTGTATTATACTGTTGAAAAATCTTTAGGTGTTGGATGAATGGAATTATTATTTTGTAATTGAGTCTTTTTAATAGATAAGTTTGTTGATACATGTGTAAGGTTTATTAATACTTTTGTTAGGTTTGTCAGGAAATTAGGATGTCTTTTTAAAATCCATCTTGTAACAACTTGTGCACATAACCTCTTTTCAATTTCTGCTTACGAGTAATCATTTTTATATGTGTTTAAATCACATTTCAATTTTCTGTACATAACAGAAATAATAGTTCTTACTACATAACATATACCATTGCTAGTTTTGTAAATATGTTTTCATTATTACTTTGTAGAACTGAGACAAAACAACAGCTACCCTGCAGGATGATAGCAATGACTGTGAAAGGATTCAAATCAGGACGGACAGTGGAGAGCACACAGAGCAAATGGCAAACCTATCCCAAAGAACTTCCGTAGCACTACCTCCTTTTGAAATCACACAACTTTGATGTCACCTGTTCTTTTGCTATTCTTAGCAAGCCTTTTGTAGTTTACATATTTTGGAGTCAGATTCTCACACACTTACTATAAACAATTCTATGCTGTTTATCTAACAAACTTTATTGTTGACATTTCCTCCTGGTAGCAGGGACAATTGACGGACACTTTCTCAGACCAGTGGAATTGAAGAGGTTGAACCTCAGTCTTCCAATGTGGTCTCATTTCTGGAAAACTATATAAACTGAAAGGAAAATTAAACTTCCTCTTTTCCCACTCTGACTCTGCTGTGGTGTCTGTGTCTTTTTTGTGATGGCAGCACGTCACTTTTACTTTTCAGTCTCGGTGGGGGTTGAATGTTATGGGAATGGGGGGAGGACACCAAACCCCACAGAAATTTCCAAGCTGAAGTCCAGCAAACCATCACCATCATTTCAGTGTGTGATGCAAGAACAGATCTACGGGGCCACTGTGTCCTGCACTTGCCTGCGAGCAGAATACACCAGAGATGCTGGATGAATTTAGCTCTGGCAAATGTCAGGCAAAAATAATTGTGACTTCATCCTCCCTAGGAACTTGTGTGGGATTCAGGCCTGATTTCAGGCCCAGCAAGGAGGCGCAGGCAATGTGGGTGTGCCCACACTGTGGGCAGGGCAGGCTCTTGGTCCTTGCCCTTCCATGCCATTCCCAAGGCAGCTGCATCAGGATGGCCTCCGAGGAAGGCTGCACTCTCCAAAGATGTTTTGTCACAGTTCATGTTCCTTTTACTTTACTGTAATTTTTTATGGTGTGGCTAGGTTGGTCACAGACAGATAAAATGAGACTCATTTTTTCACTTCAGCTCATGTCTCTTCTTCCTGTGCTTCCTGTACAAAATACAAGTACTTTGTAGCACATGAGGAAAAATATTTATGTACTGTCTAAATCAGTCTAAATAAAATGTTAAAGGTGACAATCTCTTAAAACATTACTGATCATTACTTCCAAAACTATATTTTAAATTTGTGAAAACAAATGCTTTGACCTTGTGAGCTATGAAAATATTTAAAAAAACAAATCTGCTCTGCTTTTTGGCTAATAGTTGTGATTTGCATAGTTGAACCTTGAATGTAGTCATAAATAGCTGCAGAATCCATGTTGGCATAATGCCCAGCAATGTTAGGGTGCCAGACAAAAAATGAGGTCAACCACTTACCAAGTAAGTCATTCT
The DNA here is from genome assembly GCA_013401135.1 of Cettia cetti. Lineage (NCBI taxonomy): Eukaryota > Metazoa > Chordata > Aves > Passeriformes > Sylviidae > Cettia > Cettia cetti. The sequence continues at coordinate 46,591 of VZUI01014210.1, read as the reverse complement.
GTCTCAACAAGGTGATGTCTAACAAAGAAGCTACAAGGCTGAAGACAGCTAACATATTCAGCTGCTGTTCAGAAAGACAAGAACTTTTCATTTATCAGGATAATCTACAACTCATAATCAGTACACCAAGTGAACTCCCTCTTGTAAAAAAGAGAAAAGCCCATCAATTGTTTTTGCTAATTAAGATGAATATTATTCCTGTGAAATGAACCAAAAAGTTCTGTATAACCAGAATCCCAACAGAGATCTATAATCTCAAAGAATAATTGCAGAGTTTTAATTGAGAAGAAAGTGAGAACTACTTTTTCGTCTTCTTCAGTTTTTAGCTGCAGCTGTCTTCTGTGTTCACGGGTCTTTTATGTTCTCACTTAATCTGACATGACCTTCCCTATATTAAAACTTGTGCAATTGAAAATTTATGACAAAATGTTTATATATTTGATGAAATGCTACCACAAAATGGCACATATTTAGGAATAACTTGAGGTAACAGATAATTTATTAACATATGTAGAAAATAGTCCATTTTTAGATTAAAATCTAGATGTTATGACTGCTCATAGTAATGTGCATTTAATCTTTATACATTAAGCAAAGGTAGAGTTAGAAATGAGAAGGTAAGTATATTTTCTTAAAGTGATATTAATTATATATTCAACAATTTATTTTATTCTGTGATATTTATCTTGGTTTTAAGATTAGAGAAAGCCTTGTGTGTGGAAAGGAAGTAATGTGATGAAGCTCAGTTTCCCATTCCTTAAACAAAAGATACCCAACTTGAAAATATATTTATATTTGAAATAATATTTACATAGAGGAAATCCATAATCAACAAAGTAGCCCTGGACTCCTGAGCAGGTCAGAGAAAATTCATTGAGGTATACATGGTTATACATATAAAAATTAATTCTACCCCAAATAATCTATTACTGTCTTTGTTGAAGTAACCCCAAAAGTCCAAGCTTTTGTCCTATCGGATTCACTTGTAGTGTAAAACACACATTTGGCATCAAAATAAAAATAATTATAATTTCAATTAACATGCAAATTTAGAGTTAAAAATTACCTCAGTTCAGGATACTGGCTGAATATATTTGTTTTCATGAAAAAATGAAATGCTGTGTCTCTCTCCTTCCCTTCCCCCAAGCCTTCTTCACAAAATCAGCCTCAGGCTAAACTGGTTTTAAGTAGACTAAAGCTGCTGGTAAACACTTACCTTTGACAGTATTTTTGTCTAATGAAGATTGCAGGGAAGGGTGTATGCAGTGCAAGTGTCTGTGGCTGCAACCTACGTACAATCCTTGTGCCAAGGGCCCACTGCTAATAGGCAAATATACACAAAAGAGGCAGGCCCTTTGATGGTTTAATCCCAAACATACTTAACTGTCACACAGTTAATCTTTTAGATTAAAAATGACTCTCGAGTTCTTCTTGAACATTTTTATGTTTGTGGATGAAAGAGGTTAAATGTAGTTCTCATGCCTGTTTTAGACTGGTCTTTTATTTTTTCTGGTTTAGGTTCCTTGCCCCCCCGCCCAGCCCCCCAGTTTAACATGACTTTTCCCTTTCTTTAATCACAGATATGCCTCTGAAGGATCTGCAGGCATGATTGTTCTGAAATACCCCATTCTTTCCCTCTTAGCAGGCAGGTAGAAGTGCATTACAGACCTTGCCAAAGCAGACCTCGCTGCTATTATCGCAGGGGTGGAGCTACAGGTCAAACCTACGTGCACCAAAACATCTTCATCTGCAGGTTTTACTTTCCTAGAAAAAAGTTTCAAAGAACAACTAACCCTCTGTGTTGATCAGAAATAATTCTTAAAGGTCATCACAAAACTTGTGCTTTTATATTGGTTTTCTGGAACACTGGCAATTTTGATTCTGCTTCTATCAGATATAATAAGAAATCAGTCCCACATATTTTAAATCATTGTTTTAAGCTCTGATGCATTAAATTTTGGGAATAATCTCCTTTTTTTAAAAAGAGCTCTTGAGATTTTTTTGGGATAAGAGGGAAGATCTTTCAAGCTTAACACTAAGAAGCATATTTAAGTCAGAACTTGTGCTCCAATGAGATATTTTTCAAGTAATATTTCTTTCCACTTTAGCTTCCACAGTGGTTTCACTTCACGACGGTTTTATGTTGATTTCAGACTAAATTCTTAGGGAGTGGGAAAGGATATTTTTTGTAAAGTGAATGCCCAAGACCTGTTGGAAAATATTTCTTCTTAGCAATGTACTCGTAAGATTCAGTAGTTTGTTCAGAGGTGTTATTTTAGGATGACCTTTACATATACAGTATGATGAATTTTTCTTTTTATTTGATTGTAAAGATGTTATGATCAAGGGGCAAAATAAATACTACCTTTTTCAGCCATAAAAAAATGAATGAAAGATGAAACCATCTTTTTAAAACAACATGATAGCATGCAGAAATGATGTCTATGTTTGTAAATTACATATTTTTAAATTCACACAAACAGCAAAGCTCTAGTGAAACATAAATAAAGATAAATTTTATACAGTTCAAATAGTAACACACTAGGAAAATCACCTCTTTTCAGCCTAAAAAAGAGAGATAGTTATGTTTAAGGGAATTTATACATTACAAATAGTTGTTATTGAAAATAAATAGTCGAGCATTCTGTGGTCATCAGCATTTCTAAAAAGGATGTTAAATCCTCCCATATTTTCTTTTGAGTAATTAACATAATGCTCTGCAAATCTTTTCTAGGTAGCTTACAGGATTTGAATATTCAAATATTTTCAGCTGTATAAGCCATATAATTATGAAATTGTACAGTACAGTTATTTCTCAAGCAATTTGGCAGTCCTTTCTTACAAGAATTTACCTTCTGTTCTGTGTTATCAGAAACAGAAAAAGCTTTTTGCTTACCATTCTGGATAAGATGGAATTCATCATTCTGCCATAAAGACCCTAGAAAGCAAAGAAAGTGTTATTAGTTATTATATTCTTATCTGCAGGGATTCTAACTGCCAAACAGTGCATCAGCATCAAAACAAAAAATGAAAATACATGTTCAAATCATAGATCAATAGTTTAATGCAGCTCCAAATATGCATTAAATGTACTTAGCAGGTACTGGGTTAGAAAAACACGCGTTATTGTGCATATCTGTGCATATCTGCATGCCAGCTGGAATTTATCTGCATAGTGTTCACTAAATACAGACATAGGATCTTGGCTTTCAGCTTGTGTCTGTATTTTGAAAAATAAAACCATGGGCTTGCTGTCACTCTGCTGTGGAGTGGGAGAAAAGGTGAGCATAAAGGGTTATGATCAGAAGAAACAATTGTCAATGACATGTTAAAGGCTTTCTTCCTAACTCGTTGAGGAATTTCTATCAGTATTGAAAAAATTCCATTACTATTAAAACAATTAATCAGCCTTTACATTTTGCTTTGGAATAATACTGCTCACAAGTTCTAAGTTTGCAATGGTCGGACTGGGGTCCTGAGGAAGTACTGAGTACACCCCACACCCCATCAGCATGCTTTAACCATCCTGTGAAAATGGAAGAATGGATACTAGTTAACTCTCTTCACTTTCTTCTTTTCTGTGATCCCTTTCAGTCTGTTTTACACCTGACATCATGGCTATTCTGTTTTCTTTAGAAAGAAATGAATCACTGCTACCATTCCCTGTACTAAAGGCTGAACGGAGAGGGAGTGATCACTTTCACTCAGTACCTACACAGAAACTTCTCTGTGATTTCATGTGCTATACCAATTGTGCACTTTGGAATAAAAAGTTTTTAGGATAATAGTCTAAATTCTGTGATCATTTCTCACAAAGAATACAACCTTAGTGCTGCTGAAAGGGTACAGAATCTGCCTCATATATAGTTTGCTGAGGTAAAACAGTTTTGTGCCAAAGAAGGAAGAACACTTACAACCCACTTATTATTCGTAACTGCTTTCACTGTTTGATAGAATTAAATCTTTAAGTAAACGTGCAATGGAGAGAATTAATTAATTTAATTAAATATTATGTTGAGAAAATGTTACTGGAGCCAAGAGACACAGTAACAAGCCATTTACAAAAAAAAAAAACCAAAAAAAAAAAAAAAAAAAACCAAAAAACAAAAAAGAAACCAAAAAAAAAAACCAAACAAAAAAAAAAAAACCCCAAAAAAGTTGAGATCTATGTAGGACTAAAAAGGAAAAGTAAAAACTCAAGTAATGATAGATCAATTCCAGGTTCTCACCATGGCCACATGTACCACTGGATGAACTATAAGCATGTAAAGGTAAGGGAGACTCCAGATAGGGAATAATTCCACAGTACAGTAAAGAAGTTATTTCCGTTCAAGGAGTTTACCTTGGGCAAAAAGGGAGTTTCCAGAGTGTGCAGTGCTGCAGAAATTCAGACTTAATGTAGGTTGCACACAGCACAAGAACTAGGGAGCCTGGCTAAAGCTCGTGTAAATTAGAACAATCCCTGAGGGCTGCTCTATTTCACAAGAGGATTCATTGGCCTGCAGCAGCCTTGAATCTCAGCATCTACAGAGGTGGTATAAAATGCCACTTTTGCTCCATTCTTCATGGGCTACACCTTCTTCAAAATGCCTCACGTCAGATGTAGCACAAGGATATTTCTTTTGCTCCCTTTACAAAACCCAGGAAAACAGGATCCCTCTCAGCCAAACAAACAATATTTCACATAAGCTCGAAATGAATGCTTTGAACATCTGTTTCAGTGGAGCCAAGTTCCCAAAAAGCACTGTGTGCTTCCCAGAGATCTCTACTGCTCAGCCCTCTGAGTTTGCAAACATGCTATTTGAGTGAGGTACACATTTATCAACTGCCTGTCTGGGACTCTTACTAAAAAAAAATCCATTCATTTCAGCAAAGTAATAGTTCCCTTTCCTCCACACTGCTTTTGAGTCCCCTTGCCACAAAGCTGTGATTTTTTTTTCCAAAGCTATTTGTAAACCAGTAAAATGTCACTACTTCATAAATGAATAAAAGCTCTCAGTGACTTCAAAAGGAATTATATTCGCAAAAGATTTTGTCTCTAATTCTTAGCTGCTTAATTATTAAGATTCTAGAATGTGACTTACAGTGTTGTAAGACATGAACTGAAAATTGTGGGCCTGTCCCCACCTATCAGCCAGGTATGCAATCCATCAGGCTGATACACAAGTTGTTCAATTCCTTTACACAAGTGTCCTCCTGAAGACATTGCAGCAGTTTGTGCTTAGAGTTAAGTATATGTTTTAATGTTCTGCTAAATCACAGTTTAAGCACTTGGATGGTTTCAGATGAGCAGAGCAGCTGAAAGTAAGTTTAGTGTGATGGCTTATGTATGAACTCTTTGGACACAAACAATTTTGATTAACAGGTTATTTGTTGGTATAAAGAATACAAAATTATTAGTTTAGAAGAAGTGAGTCAAGGCTTCTCCTGGATTTTATTTTCACTGGCTGAAATAAACAACTGTCTGGGTATGTGTATGATCACCCAGCTCGCAAATTTAAAGAAATGCTAATGCAAATTTAAAGAAATGCTATGAAATTTAAAGAAATGTCTTTGATCTCCTTTCTGAAAGATCAGATTTGTCTATTTAGGTTATAACTGTTTTTCAGTGCCTGTGGTACTGGCATTACAAATGTCAAAAAGCAAAAACATTCAGCCCTGTAGTTCCTGTTTGCTCACTCCAGTTTCTGGAGCATTAAACAAAACTGCCCATTTCTGATCACGGGCTCCTGAAGAGGGCAGCACGTTCTAGATATTATTGAACTGTAAGCTTTGAGGTGACAGCCTGGGCTTTACTGTACTGCACACGGAGGAAGGGTGATTAAAACTCTCTGGATTTGCTGTGTACACGCTTCCCACAATACAATAAGTCAGCAAAAGTCCTAGGCTTTTGATCAAGGTCAAAACTGTATTTGATTATTAAAGAGAACATTCCAATTAGGTACCTGAAGCAAAGTATTTAAAAAGAGAGCAACAAAATACCAGCAAGGAGGACTTCCACAAGGAGTATGTTTTATCTTTAACACTGTAGATAACTTTTCCTATTGGCAGTGCATTGACTATCAAAACTACTAAAGGGGTTAGATTTAATTATCTCACTTCTTTGCACATTTCATCTCAATTGCTATGGCAACATTCAGTTGCCTGAGCAGCAATGTATACTTTAATCAGATATTTCTTCACTCATTTCTCTGTGCACCACAGCAATGTAGTCAAATTTACAGCCAAACCCTGATGCATCAGATAACACCTCTTAGGAATTAATGGTTAGGTTTCCTCTGCCCCTCACCCACAGCCACAAATATTTCTAGAGAGTTTTGCACTCCGATGGCAAAAGCTTTAGGAGTTGGAAAGTTTGTGTGCTTCCCTTTCACTGTTTCTTCCCTACTTCACTGATTTTATGTTGTCTTCTGCCACCACTCCCTTTTCACAAGGCTTCTGCTTACTCGGGAGCTCTTCCCATCAAGCAATGGGCAGGTCTTCTGGTCCCTGCAGGAACTCTTTCAGGGCTGACAACAGGAAACATAATAATTGGGCAGACAATGTGGTTCCTCCCATATTCCACCCTGCCCTGAAAAGCTTTTTGTTGGATTACTCAGCCCTGATTAAATGCTTCGTCAGAGTACATCATAGTTCTTTAAAGTTCTTGGCCCAGAAACCAGGAACATGGGCGAAAATAAAAGTAATTAGAAGTGATGAGCAGATAGTAGGGACTCCTTATTGAAATGCAGACAGTAAAAAGAGTCAGGAAGCTAAACGTACATGGGGATTACTAAATTCAGGTTATGGGAAATCTTGATATTTCTGACATAGAATATCGTCTGGTTTGCAAACATGTCAGCATCAAGGTAAAGGGCAAACAGAGATAAGTTCCTAATGCTGCCTTAGTGGCCATTGTCAAAAACATGGAAATGCATTAGAGGGATTGAATTTGTTTGGATTATAGTCAAACATTTAGGGAAGAGAGATAGGCATAAAGCATTAAAACATAATTGTGCCTCCTTTGAAGATTGTATAGATAGTCAATTTTGCTTTTTCGCATTAAAGAAAATATTCTACACTGCTTCTTGTTCTACATGTATTTTTCACAGCTGTCCAGCTGTTTGCATGTAAGCAACTATCACAGCTCACTTTTTAATAAGGTCTCAGATTACTGCTTCCCTAAAGATTTTTGGAAACCCTTGGTAAGTACAGAGTTGACTTGGACCATTTTGTTCCAGAGAGGTATAATGGAGTCAGAGTCAGAACCACTCCACATCTTGTCAATGATAACAAAGTCGGATCAACCTCCCTGACCATGCAACATGAAGTCAGTTTTGACAGTTTATGTCCATCTGAGCCATATCAGCTTTTTTAGAGGATTTGTAACTCGAGATACCAAAAAATATAAAGTGTCAATTTATTAGGAAAATACAGGAAAATGTAAGTTCATGATATATGGGATGTTTATTATGGATCTGAGGAGACTTTTCCAGCTCAGGTACCAAAGCCTAACATTTTTGGGCCTATGTCATCTGACAGCACTGTCTCCCAATCAACCAGTGAAGTTGTTATTTTTTCAGGATTCAGAAGAAAAAACCTATAAGTTACAGAATCTACAATGCTTTTTTACATCAGTACTTCTGGAAACATACATATAGAAGTCTTTGAAATTTATAGGTCTAACTTTATAAATAAAAACTATTTCAGATTACAGGATGCTCTCAGAAGTTTAAAATAAGTATCTCCTTGCAACTTTGTATATTTGAGCTTTATATATACTATACACAATATGTAACAGACAACACTGTGCCAGAGGGGATGCAGAGATCTTTTGAAGCTCACATTTTGAAATTGTATTGGGAAATAAAAAAAAAAAAAAAAAATTAAAACCCCAAAACTTTAACCTAAAAATTTTGATATCTATGAAAAAATAAAGATTACAAAATGTTCAAAGTATAGCTTCTTCCACTTGATTGATGATTCATGTAACTTAGGAAAAGCTATGCTGATTTCCACCAGCTAAGAATCTGTTACACAGTCCTTATAATAACAACTTTTTATAGCTGAAGTGATCCATGTCATACAATTGGACATCTAGGCCAAACAATATATTCCTTGTTTGAATACTTTATAAACTGGAGACTTTGTAAAAGATTGTCATGGTTTAGGGAGGGTGTTCTCCAATTTGATACTCCCACTAAATCCACCTGTGCCTTCCCCTCCCCCCTCCAAGTGGAGGCACAAAAGGCAAAGATCATGTGCTGAGGTAAGAAATTGAAGAGTAGCAGCAATATTTTTAATAAAGGTGTACAAACATGACAGTGATTCACATGCAAATATGCTCACTGAGGAGCTTGTGAGCTGACTTGCAGCCATACCACCCTGGAAGCCACCCTGCAAGCCCTTCCCTTCCTTCTGGAAAAGAGATTCCTTTTCCCAAACCACTGGCAATAATGTGAGGTGGTATGGAATAACCTCCTCATCCTGGCCATGCCCCTCCTGGCTACTGCAAAAAATTACCCTGTTCTGACTGGAACTAGGACAAATATATGCAAAAAAGCCCTCACAGAATAGTGTCATGTCAGTAAAGGACATTTTTTGGACCTTGTGTGATTTTACTGTAAATGTGTAAAAATTCCAGTTTTGGAACATATTTCCCTATCCTTTTGACTCCTGTCTAAGATTGTACAAAAGATGTACCCCACAAATACTGGGAATAATATACAAAAAGCAGAGTTGCAAAAGTACTTTAAACTTTAAGCCCTTTATGTGTTTGTGTTTATGTGAAATAATAAAAAGTAAAACATTTTCAAAACAGTTTTGGGTGTGGGTGTGATTTCCACAGGGTACAGCAGAGTTCAGTACAATGTAATCTCTAAACTAAGGCACGTCACACAGTTCTGTAGGGGACACACAGTTCTCACTAGGTTTCTTATCAGCAGTTTACAAATTTTTGCTGTGGGTTGTCTCTACTTTTTCAGTAATAGTTTGTTTCCTTCCCCTCTTTCAATTCCTTCTCTAAGTAGATTTTTCTTTAGTCTCTTTTAACCTAGCCTCACCCCTTCCTTCATTCTGAGTATAATAAACTACATTCTTTATAATTTAAAAACTCTCCTATTTCCCTCCAGCACAAGCAGAGCTCCTGGCATCCTCCCACTGCCCTGCAGTTGTCCCTCCCACTTCTCCAAGAGCTGCTGTGATTCAGGTATTCATCACAGAGTATCTTCCTGGTCAACCAAATCAAACATTTTCTTAGGAAAAGTGCCTGTTTTCCTTGACCCTGTCTCTCTGCAGCCTGAAAATCTTGTCTTCAAAAAGAGTGGAGTCTGGCACCTGTAGCTGCTGCAGGTCCATTTCTCATATGGTTGCCCAATAAGGGAGGAATTTGTGACAGAGAAACAGGGTAGGATGACAGGAAAATTCAAAAGCTGAGTAAAGTTCTGAAGACTTTTATATTTTTTAATTCCCACTTCCAGGAGCTCAAAAAATTCTCCTTCTTCTCCTTGGGGTAAAGACTCCCTCTTGTTATATTGCTTGCATCAGTTTCTGCTCACTTTTCTAGTCACTCAGTTTAAACTCTACTTGAATTTAAACACCCTTTCTATTAAAGCCTAATCAATGTTTATGCATGTGACCATATTATTTTTTTAAAGCTTAACCAAACTAGAACTACTATAGGGCTCAGGTTTTGTCTATGTTATGCACACACATGCATATGTACATGTATACACAGAATTTATGTATGCTCTTACTGCAGCACTAAAACTCCCAAAGGTATTATTATGTTGTAAGACAAATTAAAATTAAACAAGAGGTAAAAGTGCATGTGAACTGAAAACTGTTAAAAAATGCCTACAGGCAAGACAGAAGTGAACAGCAGGAATTTATCCAGCTGTGGGTGTCCTGGAGTTTTTCTGGGCCAACTGACTGTGCTCTCATTTCTGCTGCAGGAAATGCAATTTAAAAAAAATCATTTAGGTGGTGTGAATTTCAAGCAAAATGACATGAATATTTTTTCTGCCTCTAAGATAAAAATGAAGAAAATTTCTGTAAAACTCATTAAGCTGCAGGAATGAATTCAGATGGATGGAGGGAATAATGAAAGAGCCCAGAGAAAGTAAGAGACATATCTACCCAGGTCAGAAATGTGATAGCAGGTAGATTTGCTGACAAGCACATCTCCTGACATCTGGAATCAGTGGAGTATGTGAGATCAACTTTGAGAACTTTTGTAAAAAAAATTGTCCTGATAAGAGTATTTCTAAAGCTAAATGCAAGAGAGGGGTGTTTTTGTACTGGCAGATGAAATGAGATCCTATAAAGGATACCTGAGATGTGCAGAACTGACATGGCCAAAGGTCTGCATACTGAGATCAAAAACAGATTCATAAACAATTACAATAGTAGTAGTATGTATTAAATGTAGACTAGATTTGGATTTGAAAATCCCATTTTATGCAGGTGCAAAGGGATGCACTCATTAGAAATGAAGGTGATCAAACTTAATAATTATTCATCTTTGTGAGTAAAATTGTTAGCTTTACTACTTCCCTTCATTCAAACTTTAAAACAATGTATCTCACAGCAAAAGATTTTGTTGTTTAAATTATTAAGTATTATGCATTGAGAAGGAGAAATGACATGGCTCAATATCACAGTCACATAATGAAATAAGGAACTGTACTCCAACCAGTTAATTCAGTTATTTTCATGACAGTGTTATCTAACAGTTACCACCATGACAATGCATCTTTGTTGACTTAGAAGTGCTCAAAAATGAAAGAGCATTTGGACATGGAGACAAGGATATTAAGCCATGGTAGGAAGGAATATTAGGAATGTAATTCTGTCTCATTTTTACAATACTGTAACCCCAATGGTACCACTGGAAGTGCTCCCAGTTTCCACCAGGACAAAAGAAAGCATGTCTTCATCTGATTCTTTGTGCTTGGAAACGTACCTTAATAACAGCTATTATATTCCAACTGCTATATAATGAAAGGAAATATGTGAAAATAATAAAAAAAAAGTATTAGCACATTCATCAGAATAACACAACAAATAGGATGTGGCTTTCTCCTGGTGAAAATATAAATTAATCTTCTTTTCTGCTTTGAGCATTTTGACTCCAAGAGCAGTCTTATAATCTAATTGGTATTATGGAATCATAAAATGTTTACGTTGGAAAAGACCCTAAAGATCATTGAGTCAAACCATTCGCCTCATGCTGCCAAGTCCACCACTAAACCGTGTTCCTAAGTACCACAGCTACATGCTTTTTTAACTACCTCCAGGGATGGTGACTCAGCCACTTCCCTTGGAAGCCTGTTCCAATGCCTGACCACCCTTTCAGTAAAGAAGCATATCCACTCTAAACCTTCCCTGGTGCAATTTGAGGCCATTTCCTCTTGTCCTCTCATTTGGTACCTGTCAGAAGACCTACACACATCTACAACCACCTTTCAGGTAGTTGTAGTATGGTCAGGTCACTCCTGATCCTCCTTTTCTCCAGGCTAAACACCTCCACCTCCCTCAGCCACTTCTCATAATACTTCTTTTCCAGCTCCATTGCCCTTCTCTGCAGTAGCTGCAGCCCCTCAATGTCTTTCCTGTCATGAGGGCCCCACAGCACTCGAGGTGTGGCCTCACCAGTGCTGAGCACAGGGGACAATCACTGCCCTGGTCCTGCTGGCCACACTATTGATACAGGCCATGATGCCATTGCCCTTCTTGGCCACCTGGGCACAGCTGGCTCACATTCATGTTCAGCTGCTGTCAGCCAGCATCCCCAGGTCCTTCTCCACTGGGCATCTTGCAGCCACTCTGCCCTAAGACTGTTGTGCTACTTGGGGTTGTTGTGACCCAAAGGCAGGACCCAGCACTGAGCCTTGTTGAACCTCACACCGTTGGCCTCAGCCCATGAATTCAGCTCATCCACATCCCACTGCAGAGCCTTCCTGCCCTCCAGCAGATTACACTCCCACACAATTTGGTGGTGTCTGCAAACTGGCTGAGGGTGTCCCCAATCCTCCAGTCCAGATCATCAGTAAAAGATATTAAACTGAACTGTCTCCAACACTGAGCCATGCCACTAGTAGGCAGCCACCAAATGGGTGCAGCTCTGTTCACCACCTCTCTAGGCCCAACAATCCAACCAGTTTTTTACCCAGGGGTAGAGTATATCCCTCCACACCATGGGAAGGCGGTTTATTCAGGAGAACATCGTGGGAAACTGTCAAAGAATTTACTAAAGTCTAGGCAGAAAACATTCACAGCCTTTCTCTCATCCACTAAGCAGTCACCCTGTCACAGAAGGAGATGAGGTTGGTCAAGCAGGACCTGCCTTCCATAAACCCATGTTGGCTGGGCCTGATCCCCTGATTGTCCTGCACCTGCTGTCTGATGGCACTAAACAGCATCTGCTCCATGACCTTCCCCAGCACCAAGATCAGACTGACAGACCTGCAGCTCCCTGGATTCTCCTTTCCAGCCATTTGTGTCATATTTCTTGTCAATTGGAACCTCTTGTGTTAGCCATGACTGGTGGCTGGACAAGAAAGTGGCTTGATCAGCACTTTCACCACTTCATGAATATTAAATACAAGTAACTGAGATTCATATAGTGTTTTTCTACATGAAACTAAACAATTTGTGTATATGAAACTATTTTTCCTCCAGAATAGCACTCTATGAAACAAATCTTACCTTAAATTAAACAATAGCCTCAAAGACTTCTGCCTTTATAGGGCACTTCCATGCTTAAAAGCACCAATATAAAATGTACTGGTTTTTCTCAACAGATCTGCTCTTTGGACTAAATCCAGCTTTCTAGTTATTGGGACTTTTACCTCTGGATCAGGCCCCTTGTGCATATCCATGTTCATGTATGATTACTTTAGTGGAAAAAGTGGGTTTATTCACATTTATGATGGAGTGAACTGAATTATCTTTTGGCATTACTTACTGTATCAACAATGAAATTTGTGCAATAGCAGTGCATTTAAATTCTGTACGATAATAAAACCATATTATTTCAATGAAGGGTAGCAGAAAAACTGCTAATGCTTAACTGGGAGGATCTTTAGTAATAACAAGATGCTTGAGATACAAGGAACCCAGCCTGGTCTTTTGCAGACCATTTGAGTTTTCTATGTTTTGCAGTTAAAAGCTGTAAAATATATTTTTATTAGTGAACTGAGAAAATTAGATAAATCTTATGAGACTTAAAGCCTGTGGAAATCTATTCTGCCATTCTAACAAAGTAATTTTTCATGATGTAACTGCACTGAAATAGTTCTTTTTGTGAAACAATTCAATTGTTAAAGTATTTTTGAGTATGAGTGGAATGCATTTAGTAAAACTCACTTGTGCCCTTTCTACATTGTTGCTTTCTTTGGCAAAATTTGGCATATACTGCATGTTGGTATTTTATTTATTACATACAATATTTTAAAGAGCATTTTAAAGAAAAGTGGATAAAAACTAAGGTTCATGTTCATATGCATATTATAGCTGAGACAGCCAAAGGTGCATGGAGAAACTAGACCTCTAGCATTTATTGAAATTCCATGGAAGGTAGGCTTCCCAGACTATGTAGAGAACAGAATTTCTCAGCAGCTATTCAGGTATGCATCTTAAAGTTTTGCAATTTCCTGAATAGCTTTTATGAGGAAGGCTCATGCCTCTGTCTTTCTCCTCCCTTTGCTGTTTGTTTATGTCCTGCTTTCCATTTTCCACTCCCTGCTTCTTAAAGCCTCTGCAGCAGCCTGCTAGGCTTAGCAGGAACGGGGGTCAGTGTGGTGATCAGTGGCTCGGGCTGTTGAGCATTCAGCCATTGATCACACTGAATAGATTCATAGATCTCAGCCATGCCATCACCAGCAGCTGCTTCTACTTAGCCTGCCAACTTTCTGTCACCTCAAGGATTCAATGAAGTTCAGAGGCAGTGTGAGAAGGTTATATAATTCTGTCAAGAGATCATGTCTTTGATTTTTTTCATCTCTTAGACCTACATGTCTACCCTTTGGGGGTCTATCACAGGCTGAGAAGTTCCAATATATTACATACCATAACACAGCAGTATAAAGAGTGCTATATAAAATATATAAAAGCCCTTCCTTTGAAGAGAATAGCAGGAGTTTTCACTCCTTTCTTTCATTAAAAGAACATTACCTAATGCTGAAGAGAAACCACAGCTGTATTCATATATGTATGCACATGCTTTGCTTGTAATTTGAAACACATTGTCAGATATTATCATATCTAGTGTTCCCTTGCTCACTTATATTTAAATATTCTATGCCTAATTTGTAAGAGTAAAAAGTTACTTTAATTGCTTGGATAAAATATTCACAGTTTAGCAACTTTACTGGGAAAAACAAAATAGCAAGCCATTAAAAAGACACTGGGAACTCAAATGCTACTTTCTCATATAAAAACTCATCATGTCGTGTAGCTGACCTTTTTTTGCTCCATTTTTTCCTGTTTACTTAGCACAGGTAGTTTGTGCTCTTGCTCACACACACTGAAGTACAAAGCTGCCACACTTTTGGATGTTACCACTTCCCAGCCTTATACCCTGCCCCTCCACTGGAAGACTGTAATCCCCTCGACAGCCCCGAAGATCAGGGCAAAGGCTTTTCACTGGCAGTTTAAACGGGCAGGCGGTGTGAATGCAGGGGGCTCAAGTACAGACGAATGCTCCTCTCTCTCGTCCCTGTAGGCTGACAGCAATTTCCAGCAGAACTGCAAGATGGACAGCTGTGAGCATGAATATCTGAAATCATGGCAACAGCATCTGGCAGAGCTTGTCTGTCACAGCCCCATGGCTGAAAGGATGGTTGGCACGGTGGGCTCTGCAGGCAGGGGTCTGCTGGAGAGAGGTGCTGGAAAGCTCAGGCCTACAAATCCTCTCCAAACAACTGGCAGCAAAGAATGAAAATAACCACAGTGCACAGAACAATGTTGTAGCAAAAGTCAGATTTCAAAGTTTTAAAACAATGCTGAAATGATTCCCAGGAGTCAGGCTGGCTGAATGCACTGGGCTGAGTTCCTGTAAGAGGAAAGGATGTGAGGGGGGAATATGACAATATTCATGATTAATAATGATAGCTATGATGGTAATAGTCTCTGGTCTTCTGAATGATGCTTCCAAACATCCACAGAGGGGGAAAAAACCCTTAAGATATTTTTGGGATTTTTTTTTAATGTGGAAATGATTTTTTTCCTAATTCCTAGATATTTTCTAGGAAAAAGACCCTCTCCACATTAAAAAAAAATTAAATTGGTCATTTTGAAAAAAATTCAAATTGGCTGTGTCCCTTTCATTGATACACTTTCAAAGCTTTATGAAATTTCCCCGTTAAATGAGGCTACTACTTTAACACATTCAAAGGTCTGTGCAACTTGAAAACGGACTCGAAAACCAGGAAAAGAGGCCACATTCTGTTATCCAAATGCAGTTCCAGGGCTATAATGAATCCAGAGAATTTACCAATAAACACAGTACATAAATTAAGTTGATTTACTATGCAATCTGCAATTAAAAAGCTGATGAAATAAAGACTTAAAGCTTCCTATTCTACCATCTTGCATTTTTATAGTTTATCATAACAAAAAATGAAAAGAAACTGATATCAGTCAATATTACAGGATTCCATATTAGCTTTTCACATAAACCAGGTGCAAGCAATTAAGAATATGCTTCCTGTACTTTTAAAATGCTCTCTGTCTATTTTCTTTTATCCATTCAGTTAAAAAGAAAAGCAATATCCAGAGCTACTCTGTACAGTTTGGGATTTTTGCTGCCTGTCTTGGCTATCTGGATGCATCAGCTCTCTTCTTGAGTACTTGGTGTCTTGTAGGGCTCACTTGAGTTCACATTAGAAGAGATAAATTTTTCATAAAAAGTTATGGAAGTGATACTTTTAACAAAACTGATTTTAATTGAAATTAACTCAAATGCAAACACATCTTTCTGTGTTAGGTTTGGTATACCCATTTCAAACCATTTCAAACCCATTTCATCGCAAAATCCATCCCTTGGACTAAAACTAAGGTGACATTGTCACTTTAAATCACAACTCTATTTCAGCAATTGGCATCTCATGAAGTAGTTGTGCCACTTTCAAAATATTCAAGGACAATATTAAACAACATCTACAACCTTCCCAATGTTATTTAAAGAAAAATCAGGTTTTCTATCTCTCTAATTTCTCTGCCTCTTCAAATACTGTTATTAACATTCTTTTTCACACATCCTAGTTTCTCCTCTTTCAATTTTAATTATTTTTTTCTTTCTAAATTAATCCTTTGTTTGAATCGCTACTTTTGAGAGGAAAAAAAAAAAAGAGTTGTACAACAAAAAGCTGAATATTTGCCAGTTTGCTTTGTGTCTTTTCATGTTCTTTCTCAGAGGCCAGATCTGACAAGGTGCTGAGCATCAGGCAACTCACTAAAAGTTGAGGGTGCTGAGAATATCTCAGAGGAGCCAAGCATATTGCAGGATCATGCCTTGCACAACAAGTTCTCCAAGTGATGACTATTTATGTTTCACTGAATAGACTTAGCATAAATTTTAACAACTCTGATATGATTGGGGGTTTTTTTAATGGGCAAAGAGGAGGCATTTTTCATGACCATATCACTCAGCACTTTGAGAATGAAGTGTACAGCAATGCCACCCAAAATGTCTGGCAAAGAACCAGATGTCATGGCAACAAACACACAAATACTGGAATACATTAGAGGCTGTTGCAAGGTGTATAAGCTCTTCAGTGCTGAGAAGGCAGCCAGATCACTAGAAGTCCTGCCTTAATCAAATAGTAGCACAAAATAAACTTACACACAATCACGAAGAAACCACAAGGATGATTCCCCAAGGTAATGGACACTGTACTACTCAGCTGGGTTGTATTTTTTATGTTACAGATGCAGGATTATGTAATAATCTAAATATGCATGCTAACTAAAAAAAAATTAAATCTCTTGTTTAAAAATATAATTTTGGCCCAAAATTCTTAGAATTTTTCAATCTATTTTACAGATAGTATATATTTGCTGTTTCTCCACTTCTAGCAGATAAGCATTTATGATTTCTTTCACAGACGCAGTAAAGAGCCAGAGTCTGCAGCTGGACCCGAGCAGCACCTGTACCATTCCAATCTGAACTGTGCAGGACAGCCTGCTGGGAGGCCATCGCTGCCCTTCTGCCAGCTGCCTTACCCAGGCAAGGCTGCAGCACCCCTGGGAGACTGCTCTCACTTACACAGGGTTGTGTGACACCATCTGTCACTGTAGGACAGAAACTCACACAGCTCACAGTTACCTTGAGTTAATTTTAGCTAACTGAAATCTTTGCTTTTAAAAGCTCTATAAATTTCCCCAGGATTTGCCTAGATATAAGAAAAATATGTTTATGGCTAAGTGTTGGCAGTTACAACTATCCCTATCCTAAGTTGTTACTTAACTCGTGGATATAGTGTGACTTTTCTATTCAAACCTGTGCAGTCAGGTTTTATCCACTGCACCTACACACATCACACAATCATGGAATCATAGACTCATAGGAAGGTTAGAGTTGGAAGGGACCTTAAAGACTGTTTAGTTCCAACCCCTTGCATGGCTGTGGACACCTTCCAGTAGACTGGGTTGCTCAGAGCTCCATCCAGCCTGGCCTTCCAGGGATGGGGCATCCACAAGTTTTCTGGGCATCCTGTTCCCCTGCCTCACCAGCCTCACGTTAAACATTGGTATAAAACCATGATTTATGTCTACATAAATATGTAGAATTTATGTCTACGTCTTTAGCTATACAATAACTTCTTATAATAGAGAACCTTTCTTTATGAAGAATCCATCAAAATTAAAATCTTACCCTCTTTGTGAAAGCTGGATCAAGCAGCCCCTCCTAATAATAAAACTATCAATACAGACAAAGATATATTGCAGAAGCAGTGGGCCTGTGGGCATTATGGAAAGCTGAAAAAATTTGTATATGAAATGGGATTTGAGATGTGGCTTGTCTAATATATAGATAGCACTGCCTTCTTTTTTGTTAACTTCACATGAACATCCTTTAAAAATGTTTAAAAATCAAACTTAAGCAGCATCCACTTCCTTCATCCACCAGGTCTTCCGCAAAGTCCACAGACCAGGAACAGTGCTGTAAAACCTCACCCTGCATACCAGTAATCAAGGGTGTTTCCAGGGAGCTCTTGGTAAGCACTGTGCTGATGAGAGAATCCCAGTATTTGCCATGCAATAATTTGTTTAGAAAATGCTAGCAGTAGGTGTCCATTTGAAAATAGTATAGCCCTCATCTAATTACAGAATGACTTTCCATCTGTTATATTCTCTCAAAATTCTATACCTATATGTATAACATGCATTAACCCTATATATCATAAAAATCTATTGCAATGTAGCTATGTAGATGTTCAAGGCAGAGAAATGGCAAGCATTTGTTCTGAATCTACACAAGCAAAAGGACTAAGAAATACTAGATCAGAGACAAAAAACCCCCAACAAAAATTAACAAAAAAACAGATTGTGAAAAGTTCCTCCTAAAAAATTCTTGCCCCTTTTGAGCTACTCAGCTTATATCAGAAGAGATCAATAAAAATACTTTACCCTTCATAATTTATATATCATAATTAACTGAATACCCTTCAGTTTTAGCAATTAAGAATAGTCTTATCTAATCACAGTCTTTTTGTTTCTGTTTTGCTCTTTTCTAAACATAAATGCATATAATCTTTTTGGGTTCACTGCTGGTGTTTTGCATACTTTGAGCTTTCAACAGGTTAGACCTGAGGTTTATATTTCCTCCTTATCATTCACACATGTGAAAAAAAGGAAGAAAATTGTATTTGTAACTTTTTGATGTCTTACTGTATCCACAAACTTCTTTCCATACTCACCTTAGTCTCCCAGACTTTCCTATCATTAACCTCTTTACTGTTCTGTATTCTGCTTTCTCTCTTTGCTTTACATTCACCAACTGCCTCAAAAGATAAAGAAAAAAAGTGAAGTGTTTTGATTAAAAAGGTACAATGAAGGCTAAAGAATACTCTCTTTTTTTAGCTTCTTAACTTGCTTTTAATCATATTAAGCAAAATTAAAAACAGTCACTTGGAGATCTATGCAAGAACACAAAAAAAGGAGATTGAAAACATTTAAAAACTATTTTTAAAATAAATTTTAATGAAAACATTTAATACTTGAGAAGAGATATCCTTCATAATAAATAATATCTGCCTTTCATAGTGTACTCCACACGTGGATCACAAGGCCTGGTACTGATGAAGTCAGGTAACTGAAATTTCATAGAAATGGAACCACAGAAAGCCAAATGGTGCTCAGCCATCAAGTCAGGTACATCTGAACTTGCAGCACCTGGATGCTTTATCTGCTTGCCAGCACTGTCTCCTCCCTGGTTTTGTTATCTTAGGTAAATTGCTGAGGATGGTGAGATGGGAGATAAGAGGAAATCTAGACTGTATTCTAAAATTAATATCAAAGTGACATATTGAGGTCTTCTCAAGTACACAGTCAAACTGGCTGAATATGGGAGCTCAGCAAGAAACCACTGGATGATATGAGAGATGAATGGAACAAATCCCTCAATTATATATGATTTCTATGAATTTATTGCTATCTAAACTTAATTTGGACTTTTCCAAATAATAAGTCAATCTAGAAAATTTGCATTATAGCTAAATTAAGATGCTCTGGAAGGCTCTTGCAACTGAAGTTTACTTAAAATTCTGTTACAAAACGTCTGCCTAAAGTCATGTAGTCACTGTCAAGTCTGAGATTATACCATGTAAAAAAATCATATTAGGGTAAATTCCCTGATAGTGTCAATGCTTTATTGATTTTCTGAAGTTGGGTGGAATTTTTAATGTTTGCTGTATTATTCTGGATTGTTTCTTGTAATGTGTATTTTGATTTATACCCATAAAAATCACAGTGTGGTTTCCCCTAAAATCACTTTTCCTTCTCCAAAACTGACACAACACATTCTATCAGCAAGTGAAGCTTCTGGTGAATATTGTGATCCTTTTTAAGAGTCACTCAGCAGCAGCATGTATCTATATATCAGAAAAAAATTTCCTTTTGTCTTGTGAATGCCAGACATTAGATGGTCATCTCTCCTGGAAAGGCAGCAGATTAGTTTGTTCTATAGATGCTTCACAGTGAAGTTCTCTTTTTTAATAACTTCCTAATAAGTAAATCAGTGTACTGGTTTCCTCCGATTGAAAGTGCCTTCATCAAGGTACAAAGGCAGACTAAGAAGCCTTTCATATTTCATCTGATCTCAGGTCATTGAATTAATTCTTTATATAATAGTGAAAAGACTTCAAGATTCTGTAATTAATATTTGGGGTACTGCTAACATATGATCTTAGCACTGTCTATATCAAGGAAGTGGTAACTTCCTTTTTTTTTTTTTTTTTTTTCTTGTGGCACTACTTTTTCTAGCTGTCTCCAAAGGTTTACCAAAAATTGTGTGCTTCTGCTCTCTGTGCTCTAAAACTGCTGCATCAATAGAATTATTTTCCTCTTGACATCACACTATGGAAACACTTGCTTTTGATCAGCAAACTAAAAGGCTAGTTTTTACATTGACTCACAATTAGCCTAGACATTATTTTAATTTACAGTCTTATAATTTTTTTCTCAAGAACTCTGAGATTCTTAAGACATCACTAGGTTTGCACAGGGATGTATTTTTTAATAATCGTAGCTATCATTATGTGTCATTAAAATGAAAATATCTGAAGTGCTTCAAAGTAACATTCACAAGAATTTGAGAGTAAATGACACTAATCATAAGAGCATCTCAAAGTGTATAATTTAACAATACACAAAATAAGGAAAGCACAACAGAGAATTCCCATATCAACTCAAGTTCTAAAAATCTGTATTGGAGCCAAGATATCTGGTGTCTTACTTAAAGCTCCAGGAAATCAATTTCTAAACACAAAAATGTTAAAGATGGAGGATGTAGCTACCGAAACCCTCCTTTAGGGGCTCAAAACAGTTTCAGGGCAGTGAGTTAGCATTTTTGTCAGGGATCTCACATTAAATTTTAATCTCAGATTAAAAATATCAAATTAAATTGACCTTTCCTGGTGAAAAGATGCATTACCTGTAACCAGCTGCCAACCCTGCCCTGACTTGCCCTGAGTCCCAAGGCTATGGAGGTGTGACTGTTTTCTTTCTTGTCTGCTGCAGTTTTCCCAGCCAATGTAATTCAGATGCATGTTGCCAGCAGTGAGGGAGGTCATGTGGTTAAATGGGGAGAAGAAAGGAGTAAGAGCACCCTGACTTTGATCCTGATTGAGCCACAGGAGGAATGCGTGGCTGTGAGGAATTACTTGGTTTCTTTACAACATCATCCAGGTTACTGGTCAAGATAAGAAACCCTGCTCTAAAAACCACGGCCACACTGGCCAAGGTAAGCATTACATGTAAATAAATGAAGAGGAAACAGATCTTTCTTTTTTTTGGTGAAATAGTTCTAAAGAACACTTAATGAGGCAGCCAGGGCTCAGGAAATGCAGGTAATTGTGCTCTGCAGATATAAAAGCAGTGACAGCTCCCTTCTGTCCTGAGCAGCAGTCTAGCATGCAGGTAATGCTCTCAGATTCCTGCAGGAGAAGGTGAAAGCTGAGGATTGTTTACCATTGCCAGACAGGAAAGGTTGCCTATCCACCAGTGATTGAGCCCCAGCAGCACTGGCCTTTCGAACAGAAAGAGGCTGAGGAGATATTTTTAAAAGTTAAGCAGCCTTCTTGTTCCTTGAGGGGAGCACGCCCCTCAGCTGAAACATGAGCTGCTAAACACCTTTCCTCCTAAAAGCCTCTTCTCGGGGGTAAAGTGGTGGAGAGTAAACAAAAAGGTATATACATGTAACACATTTCTATAAAATGCAATAGAACATATTTTGATACTCATAAAAGTATGACCAAAGGTTCAGATAAACACACTGCACCAATTATAATAGTACTTGCATACTGAAGAATACACTTAAGTAATAGTTTGCTTCAGAACATACTTTGAAGGGAGAAGAGAACGCTGTTCATTTTTGATCCTCACAAAGTATACTTATTTTTGGAAAGAAAATTGTTAAAAATATTAGCATTGTTGGATGGAGTAACACAGTTTATAGTAATTGCTACTGGAGTCTGTCTGATGATTGGTGGTCAATATTTTCACATGAGACTCCCCACAAAAAAATGTGCTCTTTAGCCTGTACTAAACCAAAAAAATACAGAGAATTTGGGTGAGGATCAGGAGATTATCGTTGTTTCATTTACAGTGAAAACCACTGCAGTTCCAGAGCTAGCACCCTGACTATGTGTCTGTATATTCTCCAAAAATAGAGCTGGCTTTGGATTGAACCATCTCTCACCAGCTATACAGAGGGGAAGTGATGTCACTCTGAAAATAAATATAGAAATGGGTTTTCTGGAAATATTTATAGTTTGTTCATGGATAAAGTGCTGAATGTACAGCCAAGGAGAGCCCACTGCTCAGCTTGCACCATTTGAAAAGAAGAAAGTTTTTAAATTTACAAAGATTCTCACTCCAGAGACTTTTTGTTTTTTTCTTTTAAAATAACTGACTCTTGACATAACCTTGTCTGTTTCAAAGGCCAAACATTTTCCTTACTCCCAAGTGCTTTGTGAACCTTAGGGATATATTGTCCCTGGCAAAACTAGGATAGCAATACCCTGGGAACGGGTGATTTCCATCAGGGACAAGGAAATCTCTCCAAACCACATTTCATTCTGGTTACAGCATTTTAATGAGATTTGCAAGCCCTTCTGAGACGGTCGCAAGAAACATTCAGCCCCAAACCCTCAACCAGAATCCTGAAAGTGATTCTAATGTCTCAGCAGAGGATGGATCTTAGGACTCCAGTTTGGCTGTGATATTTCTTACATTATATTTAGCACTGATTAATTAAGGGGTGACTAAGTATTGATCTCTCAATTAAATCTGAAAGAAGTTGGATGACTGGAAATACCTAACAACATTTGAGAAGTGACTCCTTAACTGTTTCCTGGAAAGCTGCTTCCAAAAATCTTCTTCAATATCTTCCAAACCCCTTCATGATATGGATTTCAGCTTAATCAAGGCACTCTTATTCTAATGAACACATAATTTCCTGTGAGAATATGAGCAAGTATTTATATGAGAAATAATAAAATCATAGCTAGCTATATAACTCTTAATGTACAATAAGAGTGCATATATGTGAATGCAAATGAAGGCACCATCATGTATCTCTGTGTGATCATGCCTCAGTCACTAATAGCTTGTTTCCAAATAATGTTGCATGGATCCAGATATTCCACTTAGAGTGAAAAAAGCAGCTTATTCAGTACAGGATCTATAACACTAAAAGGATGAAATAATGAGGGGTGTAAAATAACTGTTAAAGAAACAAAGGGTTAAGAAGCAAATCTTTCAGGTAAAAGGTGATTTAAATTTCATCAGAAATGAACTGTGATTCAGATCAAGCTTACAAGCTTTTCAGTTTACACATTTTTAATTAATGTAGCATGGATTATGTTGCATAAAACAATGACAATACAAGAATTCTACTCATAGAAATTATTCATCCATCAGCCGGTGCCAGGGACATTCAGAAGCACATGCCTTAAGTCCTGCACTGTAAGTTCAAGTCATTTGTATGTGAATAATGCTAGTTGTGAAAATGAAAACAAGATGAGATAAGGAAACTTTGGGATCCTTCTGCACTGACTTCTCTTTGACCCAGGAAAGAACAATGAATGTTTGCTTTCCCTTGGAAGGGGTGCCGACAAGGCTACACAAACAAAGAAGCAGAAGCTCAGCTGGTGCAAATTAGTACAGTTCCATTGACTTAATGGAAATGCATCCTTTTCCCCAGCTAAAGATGTGGACACAAATGTTAAAGGTTCCTCTGTTACAATTTTTTCAGGACAAGGATCAATCATGAATCCTTTCACAAGTCTTCAAACAGAACTTTTCCCAAGCAAATTTTGCAGACCTGATTCTGATTTTCTGTTTCTTGAATTGCCCAAAATATTTGATTCCTCTCATAACCATGCTATTTCCTAGTCCAGTTTCCACATTATTTTTCACTGCAGTTGAAAAAAACCCTGTCAGTCTTTCCAGGTCCTCCTCAGTTCACTAGAAGTGTGCACTCAAGAGCCATATTCAAGGGGGCCTGGCCATGCATGCCCATATGCTTCCTTCAGTCCATCTCCCAACAACCAACTACAGTCTCTGGAAATGAGCAGGCAAAGGCCAAACCTGCATTTACCTCAACATAAAGACTGCACTCTATTTTTAAGAATTCCTTTCAGATGAAGATAACACTTTCATACACGTAAAAAACACAAAACAATTAAGTTAGATCATAAAAAGAAAAACATTTGCCAGATTTTACTGTTGTCTGAAGTACTATCTCCTATATCTTCAGTACTATCGCCTGAAGTGAAGTGATATCATGTTTGCCTGGAAACTGAACTGTTTTTAAAACAGTAAAAGAATGTTTGTAATAGCTTGTCATTCTCGTCAGTGCTATTAGTGTCCAGTAAACTCTCTCCTTATAAATCTATAGATGTCAAGGGTTTCTGATCTTTTCTAAGCAATTGTATAGTTTGGCATTGTGTCTGATTGGGCAGAAGTGAAGGATCCTGGATGCTGCTATTGTCTGCTCTGTTAGAAAGTCCGGGAGTTTTCTAATGCTGCTATTTGGCAAAAATGCATTTTGGAAGAGAGCCAAAAGACTGCTCTCCTCTGGCTCTTGGAAAGACTGGTACTCCAGAAGAAATCAATAGAGCCCAGTAAAAACAGAAGAAACCAAATGAAAATGTCTGTTAGAGACTGTATGACTTCTGGGCTTAGATGTGATCTGCCACAGTATCTTGTTTTTACGTTCAATAATTCTCAGATTAACACCACTGTTGGAGGGATTACAATAAAGAAAAACTTATGAAATGTAAAAGGGAATAGAAAAAAAACAGTTAATAAAGAAGGCTGAAACAAGAAGGAGGAAACAAGCAGAATGGGAAGAGCAGCCTGACTGGAAAAGCAGAGAGTTTCATGACCAGACATGGACACTGGGACTGAATCCTTCAGAATGAAAACAAGACTAACCCATTAGAAAACTTTATTTTCAGGAGAATAAAAGAGAAATGTTAAATTGAAGAAAGGATTTTTCTTAAGGGACAGCTGGATGCTTTTTGTTAATAAAGCAAGATCTGTTCCCAGAAGAATTCCCTAGCACAATGTGTATATCTGTCAGTAGCCCCTTTGCAAAGACCCCATGAAAACACTATTAAATTATTGCTTGCCATTCTAATTTTGATGCTTTGCTGAAGTTCAGAAAATGGCTGCCAGCCTAAACTGAGAACTGCTTTAAATCACTCCTATCCAGGTGATGATAAATGCTCTCTAGATTTTATCTGAAGAGTGGAAAAAACAAACAAGAATATATTACTCAACCCCTAAGATTTTTTAGAAGCTGAAATTCATCTAAAGGAACACTTCAGTCCTGTCTACCCCCCACTGAAGTGATTTGGAATTTCAGCTAAATAAAGAATGAAGGTGAGACTGAAATGCCCATGTAATCAACCTTCACAAAAAATCTAATACAAAGTTAAAACTCTTTTGAGATAAGTGCAAACATGGGAGCAGAGAAATAATACTGAAAGAAATGAAGGAGGCTTTTTAAAATTCCTAACTTGTGCTTTCCTCAAAGTGTAATTCAAAACTGATTAAAAGTATTAAATCCTTTTTATGCAAAGGGTTAATAACAAAATTCAAATAGTGGTGTGGTGTCCCATGGATACTCAATAATGAAAATTCAAATGCTCATTTCTTTAAGCCTTTTGTGTCCCTTTTCTAGATAATTGGTTTTTTGCCTAATTTTTGAGGCTATTTAATAACACCTCCTGCTAGACATTTCATGTAAACTCAGCAAGATGAGGCATCGTGAGTAATAGAAAAGACTTCTGCTCATTTTAAAGCTCAAATTCATACTTTTCTTAACAAAGGAGATCCCCACTGTTAGAGTTTGGCAACCAGCGGGCCAACTGCATTGGGGAAGATTGGATTAGGGGGGCAGCTGACTGTGCAGTAAAGTCTCCACTCCAAAGCAGGATTTTTATGTAAATTCCATTACAATTCATGGTTTTTGGAGATAATGACATGGATACAAAACACTCCAAGGTTTCCAAGTCAACAAAATAATGAACAGGGGCATTCAGACAGTGGAATTAACACATTTTTTTAACATTTGGACCCTTGCATGAACAGGACTGGCACTTGCTCAATGTATCACATGGAATTTGCTTTTAATACCACTATCTAAACCCATTACTTTTCAGGCTATTAGTGACGTGTGAACATCGGCTATCAAGAGTTTCCCTCAGTTTAAGCTCTAATAGACTGTATCATTTTCCAAGTGTTTGCCTGAAGGTAACTTTTACAAAACAATCAGCCAAAAATTTTTTGAAAATAGAATATTTTCAACTCAACAACCTTACACAACTGTGCATGAACATGCCACAGCATTTTTTATCAATGAACTTCAAATAAGAAGAGTCTAGGGTCAAGGGGACCATTACAATGATCTTCCACTTTGTTCTCTCACGTAAGGTATAGAATTTAATTTTTCAGTATTTGTTCTGATCATAGCAGAACCAGAACCTGGATGTTTTGATATTTCTTCAAATTTGTATGTTTGCCGATTACAAAATTAACATGTATATTTGTACATTTTGTATATATTTGTAAAAGTGTGTGTAGATGAACACGTGTAGGTACACATTAAGCGTTTTTAGAACAGAAATACGCTCAAATATTGAGTTCTGCCTTTCAGTCCAGGTGATATGAATACCTCACAAGGTATGCAGTGAGAATATTTCCACCACACTGAAGTGCCCATGCCATCAGGTCTATCAATCATCTTAAATACTAGAAAGATTAAAGACATCATGGAAGTGCCAACACAGAATATAACACACATGTACGATTTAAGAACTCTGCCAGGCCTTTGGGTACTTCACTTCTGTGGTTTGTGTGTCAATTTTAGTATTAACCTACTATTAGTCAGGTTCACAGTGCTCAACAGGGATATCTATTCAGTACCCACATTCAAGGCAATACTGTACTGGTGATGCTGTTAGTGTCTTTATACACAACACCCCTATTGATATAAAATCTTCTTTTGAGGGAATGGTGAAAACATCCACATTTAGGAGCTGAAAGAAAGAAATTATTAGCAAATATGTAAACTACAGCTATAGAAAGATTAGCAAAGCTCAAAAATTGTAAAATACTGGGGCCACTGATGTCTAAAATTCTTCCCTCTTGGTGTAAGTTTTCCTTCAAACAAGCATCTATTTATTTAAATAAAAAGGAATATTCACAATACAGTTTTTCTTCAACGTATATAATCAAAACAGAAACCCACTAGTGTTCCAAGAATGTTTCAGAAAAGGAATCGACCAAGATTTGAACCACAATACAGTTTGTATGATGTGAACATTTAGCTATTAAGGTTCTTCATTATGATTGATGAGGCTAAAAGGTGAGTTTATGAATTAAAGTTTTCAAGCTCTGCTGTTTAATGAAAAACATTGAGAAGCCACAGAAAGCAAAATCTGAGAAGCTATTCTTACTGTTTAGACCACAAGATCACACTGGCCATATTGTCTCATTTAAGAGTAAATATAATAGGCTTTTCTGAAACAAACAAAAGCAGTAACAAGTTATAAACAAATTTGATTTGTGGGGGTTTTGTGGTTCCATTTGGTTATAATCACATACCTTGCTTTTCCTAGGGAGATATTCAGTCAAATACACTCACTTCAGGAATAAAAAGGAAAGTGAAAAGCAACACAGAGACAGAAAATATGCTAGGATCCTGCCCTGCTTCCATTGTACTAAGCAGTAATTACTCTGGAAAGTGCTATTAAGCTGAGTACTCAGCGGGCCAGGTTCAGCTACCCATATTCATGCAGACTTAACACACTGGCCATCGGTGAGTCCTCCTGGGCCGTGCTCTGAGCATCATCACACAGTGAGCAGTTACTAATATGAATAGTCCTACTGACTTCAATGTAATTATGGAGAAGAAAGAAACAGCTCAGGGTGGGTACAGTCGGTATCAAAATCAATCTCAACAGGAATAAGGATGGCAGAATCAAGTCTTCTGGGCACAGCCAGGTCACTTAATGCTATAGCAAAACACAGCAAAAAGCATTTATGTCTGATAGACTAAAAACTGGGATGGAAAAAAATCTTTTAATTAAGAATGATAGGAGTGGAAAATCTTCCTAGAAGAAATAAGAATATACCAAAGATACGAGCAGAATCAAAAGAATGACAAAAAAGTTTCTCTTTTTTTCTGTGTTTAGGAAATGAATAGAGTTGAATTGCTCTTTGTCACAGCGATATAATACTGTCTTCAGGTGGTCATTGTTCCCATGTCACCTTTGAACCACGCAAAAGACTTGTCAACATGCTCCTCAAATATTCTGTTGTTTTCTTTCAAGGAGTGATTTATAACACTTCACAGCAAGGAATGTGCCACATCCATTAAACATTAATACTGAGTTACAGTTTTCTAAATCATAGCTATCCGCTTTGTAGTCTTGTGCTTGACTTGTATTCCAGGGAAAGAAATATATATTTTTCTGTTCTGTCATTTATTTATTCAGCACTGGGCTCAACTGAAATCTCCTGAAAACAATGAGAAAATGTCTTTTTGTTTGTTTTTAAAAATACCTGACTTTGCTTGAAATACACAGTGAGAGACAGTATAAATATGAGTAACAATTTGATAAGACTTGAACCGAGGTTACAGTACAATATGTCATAGCTAGGACAGCTCATGAGGGCTGCCAGAATTCCTTCCAAAGGAAAAAGCCTACAATGACCTTAAATGGGAAGATGGGAGAAATCCAGAGAATGTGAGATTTTTATTTAAACTGGAGAAGAACAGTGGTTCTGACACAGAAGAGAGATGTTTCCATTGGACAGCTGGTCTCCACTTATCCCATCACATACTCCTGTCTCTGATGCCTTTTCTGAATACAATTTACTAAATCACTTGAGCACATATTTAAAATTATGTACAACAATAATCCCAATGAAATGAATGGAAGTAACTATGTATTTAAAATTAGGCACATGCTTAAATGTAAGGCAGAATGAAGCACATAATCCTCTCAACATGGTATTTTCAAGTTGTACTTGGAGCTTGGTCAGTGAAAACACATACAGTTCCAGAGCAATTCACAACACCTTACCAGTCTTGTCTGTGACGCTCATTCCAAGCGTCCATTAGACGTCCATCCATTAGACCCTGGATCCATGAGGAAGATGACTGCAGCATGCTGGAGGCATAGGCTTCCTTGAGCACTTTTTGCTTGCTATGCAGCAGAATCTGCTGTGCTCAGAAAAATGCATGTCTTAGGGGAAGGATTTGGACTCATGGATTTTAGAGTATTTTAAACTTGACAAATCAAGTGATCAAAGTATTAATTATTATTTAGGGCATCAGTATTTTCCCTCACTGTAATCTAAGCACACTCTTCCAGCTACATCTAGCTGTATTGGACTCCACTCTTAACCACCCAGCACTCAAAGCGTGGTAAAAGCTTTGGTGCTTGCTAGAGCACTCTGGAATTCTGGAGACCCTGGGAAGGCCCAAACCATACCAGTGTCTAGCACATACCGTTTATTTTCTATTTTGCCATCTATGGTAGTTATTACATTTGAAATACAAAGAACAAGTCTGCACTATATAATGTGAAAGAGAAGACAAAGCCACCCCATCTCAACATGTGCAGTAGACGATAAAGCATTTCTCTACATGCACATGAGGAAATTAACAGCATTCCCCACATATTCATTCAGAGCAGTGAACATGCTGTGCTGGATGCACATATACATTAGAGAAGCAAAATTGCTTTAAATAATCAAAATACACGAAGGAATATTTTCTGTGTGGCTGGAAATAACCTTGACAAATGTTAATGCTTTGCAAATGAAAAACATTCTTTAAGAAGCAACATGAAAAACAAAGCAAATTTTCAGATGCATACAAAGTAAGCTCCTGTATAACCTGTATTTTACTACCTAGATGTATACAAAGATCATTGTGCAATGAACAAGTACATTCAAACTCCTTTTTTTTTTTTTTTTTCTTCCCTAAATTATAATGTATTTTGGCAAGATCCAGAGAAGGTCAACAGCATGATCAAAGATATTAAAAGTTCCATATGGTGAGATACAGAAGAGTGGACTACCTGAGTTTAGCAGCAGATTTTGCTGATGTATAAAGCAATGAATGACAAGGACAGACCTCTGTATTTTTCCCTGTGTATATCAACAGACAAAAGAGTTTCATCCAAATTAAGGAACGGCGTTTATAGTGTCCCTGGTATTACGTTACTCAGCATATAATTAATCAGTGAAATTCGTTGCTGCAGTAAAATACTGAGATAAATTGATTGCAAACAGGATTAGTCACACACGGATAAGACCAACATACTGATTAAGACTGGATAGGTTGATATACAGCTTCCATTTCTCGAGCTACCAGTTTTGATTTCTCAGAACACAACAACTCTAAAATCCAGAAAAAAAGCTTTGCACTGGTATTTTCTGGGTAGGGGAGAAAAAGCTGCATATGATCTTTTGTCATGGTCTTTGAAAGGTAGCAAAGATCAAACAAGAGGGCTTACTTTACTATGACAATTTCTATATTGCAGTTACCTACAAGACATTTTTATTTTCTAATTGAGAATACTGATAATATATAATAAGTAAATAAAAACCAAAATTGAAAAGCAAGATTGAGTTGTAGCTAGTGTTTACAATAATGAAGCTCAAATCCTGCTGTTATGTTTCTGACAACTTTAATAACAATAGATCATCTTGTTTGAGTTGCACACTGAGAGGGGGCTGCAAGGTATGTCACCCACGAGAATGACTAATGTGCTATGCTTATCACTTTAGAAGCAGAACTATCTGAATTCTGCTTGCTAACTACAGGGCAGTGCAAATTACCCCGACAGCACCGTGTGTTCTTTCTATACCTTGCTTACAGGCCAGGATTGCTTAGTCCCAATGTATTAATAAGTAAGTGCAAGTATTTCAACAATCAGCATTTTAGCATTTGCATGCAAACTCTCATGCTGTGTAATTATACACAGTGCTGGCACTCAAATTAATTAAAGCTGATTTCTCTGTGACTGCAAACTGGTCATATCCCCAGACTTGCTCTAGTATGAAGTCATCACCCTATATTCAACATGACACTTTATGTCCCTAGCATTCTTAGCAATGCTAATATGCAACAACTGTAAATTAGGCAATATTTTACAGAGCAGCTGACAACCGCTGGTTAGTTGTTGAGTTCCTCCTCCCCCTCCCCCCGACACTTTCCACATAAAAGTAAGAAACCAGTTATTTCCATTGTGCTTGCTTTGTAATTATCTGAGCTAACAATGTAAACAAATTACATACATTGTTTCAACAGATACTCGCCCATGTTTGATTAGGGGTTACAGAAAACTTATAAAACACAAAACCCAACAACAACATCAACAATGTTTGTTTGATGCTAACATGCAATTAGTCTCTGACAATTTCAATGTTAATTTAAAAACTCCTTCTCTTTCTCTTTTTCCCTGAAATGGCTTTTTAGTTTTAAAAGGCATGCTCTTGCCAGGCAAGAATAGGGAATTGGGAAGGCAGAGCAGAAGAGCTGACTGTTAGATTTCAGAACTCCTCATCAAATAAAGTGGAGCTGTAGAAGAGACAGTTCTTTGCAGCAGAGATCCATAAATGCTGACTTCTGGGGCAGTGCTGAGTTCCAGTCTCTTTCACAATAAAGTTGCCTGCTCTAACTTTATAATTTGGTTGAAAGAAGTCCTTTCTTAATAAATTTTTTCAGCAGGGATCTCCTCTGAGAAATTAAAATATTATAGTGATCTTTTATCTTACAAATATGACTGCAATAGGACCAATCTCCTATAACCTTCAGAAACAGAAAATAATATAATCAAGCCCACTGGTATTTTGCATTTACAAAATTTCATACAGACTGTTTCTTCAGCTACAGAACTGACTGAATTACTCCAAGACAGTTCATGGCTTTATTTCCTTGGAGCCATAAGAGCTTATGGTGCAGAGCTGGTCTCCTAGAACTTCTCCTATTCATACCAGTAGATTTACCATAGCGAGTGATAACAACAGTTTAAAAAATGCTCTGACTCTCCCACTGAAGTAAACTCCCAAGTAGGATCAGATATTTTTATTTTTTTTTTCTCCCCATAATTTGGCCCTCAGAAAAGGCAGAGTCAAAATACGACAAAAGAGAATTGTACAAGCTGATATCCTAATAAAGTAGTTTCTTAATGCTAACATAAATCATAAAGAGAATTTCTCAGCATAGGAAGTTCTTTTCCCTCAGATGACACAGAAACTGCTGAAATACAATGAACAGATCAAACCCCAACTTCTTTAGCCTGAATTGAAACACTGTTGTTGCTGTTATGCTCCTTGCTTCAGTGTTGAGCATGTTCAGCTTTGCTGGATTTTAGGTCTGTTTTCATCACTTATAAAAAAATATAAATCAGAAAAAAGGCATGTCAGCTCACATTGTTTTGACATGGTGAGAACATGGAAATGTTAGAAAGACTTATTTTGGGTTAACAAACTGGAGATATCTGAAACATAGAGTGATAAACATAGACTTGGCAAATATTTGCAGAATCAACTGAGCTTAAACAACTAGAATATTTAGAATGCCATTGCTAATGTTTTAAAACTTAGCAATAGCCATGTACTCTGTGAGTCCCCATTAAAATTAAGAACCTGAAGCTAAGCAAAGGCAAAAACCATTCCCATATCTTTCTAAATGTTGATTTCTTTTCAAATGCTGCAGTATATTCACATACTTCTGTTCTCTCCTTGAACAGGCCAGGCCCAGACTGGTTTCTATTTACAGAATCACAGAATAAGCTGAGTTAGAGGGACCCTCAGGGATCACGGAGTCCAGCTCCTGGCTCTGCACAGCACCATCCTCAAGAGCCTGAGAGTATCCCAACCAACACTGCTGCAATTTAGATAATACTAGAAGAAAATAGTATTTTGTAGCATTTCTTTTTTATTATGCTAGGACCATAATGTTATTTGAGCCCTGTCTACAATGCTAGTTTCTACAGGCTGCAGTACCAACACTGCCAATGCTCCAATGGAGAGAGTAAAGCCTCTTACACATGGAGCTGCCTTCCTAGGGAAGGCATAAATCAATACCAAAATGATAGACTAAAAGGAATTATTGTTCAATTGCCCTTCTTCAGCTCTTGACATATCATTCTTGGTGGTTTTGAAAGCTCAGGTTTATGGTACTGGCTATAAATGCTATGATCTCCAAGACATTCAACATCAGTGATAAATTCAACTTGCAAGTGGGGCAGCACAGTTTCAATAGCAGAGAAAGAACAGGATTCTGGCCACAAAATCCTTCCTGGATTAATGCTTTCTCAAAAATGCCAGTGAACTCAGTCCTCTATTTCTCACCAGGAAGACCTTCACAAACCTCTGTAAACAGGATCAATTCAGGGTGGTTCCTCAGATTAGCACCCACCTCATTCTCAGCCAGATGCAGTTGCATGAGTTGGAATAGAAGGGAATGAGACTAGAAGTCAGTCTCTGATGCCCAGACTTCACACAGGCCCTGTACATCCAAGGAAGGAGATAACAGCTGCAACTCAACAAAACAGGACTTCAGTCTGGGGCTCCTCTATTCTGACACGGGGAACACCTCTTGTAAGTGCTAAGATAAGGCGAGATCCGGACAAGATGAGTCTGTTCACCATCTCTGAGCTTCACAGGCATGTCACTACCAATCAAATGTATACAAGAATTACTTGGAAAGTCGTCAACAGTCTGTGCCATTATGCTCCAGAGTGTGCTGCTTTTCTGAGGCAGCTGAGCTATATGAAAAAAATGATAGGCACTATGGGGCCATTGAATAAAAAGTATTATGTTGTTATTACAATTATAAATAAATAAATAGATGATCACTGAAGTGATCAAGTAAACTGCAGCCCTTCTCAGGAATTGTTTGGATATGCCGTGTCTGTCTGGAGAAAAAGAGAAGCATGCAGTATAGAGAACCTTGATGAACCCATTTAATTGTAAGTGCAGAACAGTTTACGCTTCTTGAGAAATTACCAAAAACTTTGAAGACAAATTTCCATCTCTTCTTGTTCATTAAAAGATGTTTGGAAGTCAAGGGCTTTACAGTCAAGGATATAAAGTGTGCAAACTCTCCAAAAAGGATGCTGGAAATAACAACACATGAAACAATAGCTCTTTGTTGGTTCCAGCTGCTGTCCATTCAGTTAATTTTGAAAGAACTATTAGAAATCTAGAGTCAGAAAGACACATATTTTCTAATCCAGTAACCATTATTTCCTTATACCTCATGTGTGACCTAGAGTACCACAACCATGTTTTTGTGGTACACTTAAGAAACCTGCTATTATACTAACTTTATGGTGAATAAGTTTAAATAAGTGAGATGCAAAAAGTTAATCAGAGGTGTAAATATCACAATAAATACCGTCTGAAAAAAACAGCCAAGAGCAACTATGTACATCATGGATATGGTCAACAACTATGCAGTCTACCACATAAAAAACATGTGGAACACAGCCCTGGAAAGGACCTCTGTTTTTTCAAGATAAAAACCTGAAAACCTCAATGTATCTTGTACATTAATCCAAAATGTGGAAGCTTAGAAGCATGTATAGCAAAGCAGCCTTTCTAGCCAAGTAATAGAGTTAGTAATAGACTGTTTAGCCCAAGGACACTCTGGGATTACTCTATTTTGCCATGTACAAACTGAGAAGTTACATAACAACTGGTGAAAAGACATCAGTTATTGATCATTCAGAAAATAAGGATTTTTGGTGAGCCTAAAGTGTAAACAGGTCAAGAGTAAAAGAGTAAGATTTATTATACTGAGTTTATATTACCAATGGGACTAAAAGCAGCAAGCTGCTGCTCAGCTTTTATACTCTGTTTCATTTTCATGTTTTGCAGCTCAAGAATCTCAAAGTTCTACATCATGTTAACTTCAAAGCTCTAATAAGAGACTGCTGAAGCTGACAGGGAAATTGTTGAAACTGATTCTGCAGCTCACTCTTTGTGAGTGAACAGATGCATTTCTAAATTTTCCTTCCCATCATTTACCAGCTCCTTCTCCACTTAATTTAGGATTGAATGCTCATTTTCGGAACATTTCCCATTCTGTTGGGTTTGTTTCACATTTGAGAATCAGTAGGTCAAATGCACTGCAGACAATTTTGTTAGACTTGTTAAAATCAAATTGAAACTGCATGATTAATGATATGACTCATCTGTGTTGGTTTGTTGCTTTTTTCTATAAACAGGAAAGTAAACAAGTACTTGTCTAAAGCTCCAC
The DNA here is from genome assembly GCA_013401135.1 of Cettia cetti. Classification (NCBI taxonomy): domain Eukaryota; kingdom Metazoa; phylum Chordata; class Aves; order Passeriformes; family Sylviidae; genus Cettia; species Cettia cetti. Next base: position 11,091 of record VZUI01014210.1, on the reverse strand, counting down.
CTGCTTTGCTGCTGTTATGGTGCTGTGCATATCAGAGAAAACAATTCCCCCTTCTCAAGGCTGAACTAAAATTAGACTCCACCTGCAAGATGTTAGTGAAATCTTACACAGCTGCATTCCAGAGACAAGTTCCACAGATTGCTTTTGGAAAGCACTGCGCATTTCTGGCAAAATCAAAATCAAACTTGTTAGCTTTTTTTGCCTAACTTTTCAAAAATGTATTATTAATGATAAATGTAATTATTATCACACTAATCATGCTGATAAGTAATCTCAAAAATAGATCCATTTAAAATGTAATTTTACACCCACATCCCACTGTATTTAACTACTTCTTTGCAAATGCAGGCAGTAATCATAATAATACTTAGCACTTAGACAGCACTTTATTCATTTATAGACACTTCTGTGGCACTCATCACCAGAGTAACTTTATTTTCTTTATTATGTCTTCAAAGTGCTGCACTGACATTAACAAATTAATCCTCACTGCACTTCAGTGGGGAAAGAATAAGTCTGATCATGCACTATTTACTAAGCAAAACTCTGCCCTTATCCACCCCCAATAACCTTCTACTCACTAATAGAGTGACTATGAACATTGGAACATAGATCACAAGGATTACAGAGTCCTTAAAACATACTCAAATTCCAACTTTGAAGTGACAGACAATTGCTACTGAATTCAATAGCAGAAGGGTCTAAATACATATTCCTACCCTTTCTTAAAATAATTCTTTCCGACAAGTGAATGCTAAAAATTCCAATGTATGGAATTTTTGGAAGTGTCTACACAACTGTAAACACAACAAACCTAAACCAAATCACTATTCCATGTAGCAAATAGGAGTGTGTTATATAGAGTTTACCTTTCAAGAGGCGATGAGTTTTTAAGACCTTTGTTTATAAAGAGAGCTTATGCATATTGGAGACTAAAGTGAAATTTGTGTTGGTTTTCATTCTCTGTGTTTGCAGAAAGACAATTACTTGTATGCAGCTTTTAGTAATAATTTAAATGGGAAGTGGATTAACTAGACGTAAGTCAGTTAATACAGTAAACAAAAGATGAAAACATATTGTCTTGTTATATATTTGATAGCTCCTCTGCAGATAATTTTAATAAGTGAGAAAATATATACTCAAAATCTGGGATGTGCAGTGTCATTAACCAGTTGTAATACAATATAATTGATACCTGCAATTCATGACAGACTCACAATGGATAATTAACGTCATAATTTATTCTGCAGGCTAAGATGCTAGCAAAAATAACTGAATCAAAATAGGCGACCAACTGCACTGCATGAGCAAACGTTTTGTTCACCATGCTTCCTAGTTGTTACTGTCAAGACAGAACTATAAAAAGAGGTTTAACTTTCAGCTCCGAGGCAGTGAACTCCTCTCGCTTTGCAGACTATAGGCCATTAAAGTCTTGATGGCCCCTGAGACCGAGTACTTCTAGTGCACAATATAACAAGTCACACGGCGGGGTGGGAGTGGACTGGGGCACTTAGGTAAGTTTCATTCATTGCAGTAGCCCAGGGGAACAGTGCATCAAGCCAGCTGCACTGGCTCAGTTCATCCTGTAACTTTACACTATTTTCCCTCTAAGTCACTACTAATCCCTCGGGTTTACATGTTTTTTTGGGCAGCGTCAGTGAAAAGCAGTGTGAAATTGCCTGAAAGCCTCTTTATAAATAAGACTTATGATATAGACCAGTTCTGTTGTTGAAAGACTGAAAGAAACGCCCTTGAGGATTGCAAGAACCATTTTACAGGTCTCCTACTGTGATGTTTTTTATCTCTGTCTAATGACTGATAACTTTAAAAAACTCCAACAAACAAACAGCATTCCCAGCTTCCTCTTCTAATTTAAGTCAATTCTATCTGGTTTACTTTTGGTCAGCTACAATACATCCGACAGAAAATATCCTTTGCTAAGATATTTTGGCTATCTTGTTACTAACACATTTGCCTCTTTTTAAAGATTTCTCTTACTCCCTGGAAATTTCTAACACTTTGGGACAAATTCCAACCTGGCTGTGTGCGTGTGGCTGCAGTGAAGGTAAGAAAAGATGAATCTACTAAAATAACAGTAAAGTGCCCAGGCACTTCACATGCACGTTTATGAGAGGTGTACCCTGCTGGTTTTGTGTTTCTGCCTAATATTCTGTGCTACAGACTGAGACACAGTGAAGGTCACTAGTCCAAGGAGAAATTTCAAGCTGACCCTGCATATTGTTTAAACCCAACCTCAGTTGTTCGTGTGAGTTTGAAAAGCCATTTCATATTGGCAGAATTGTAGTTCAGGGATAAATGTTCATTTAATCATGCAAACAACTACTATAAGGTGACAGAGAAGATGGGGTGCTGCACAATTCAGAACTTAGATGACCAACAAACCAGATCTCATTTATAAGAAGCAAACATAAATGATGGTAAGAATTTTTCTTCTTCTCTTTAATGTTAAAACACAGAAAATTCCAAATTTTCACAGAGTATTTCCAATCACACCAATGCATTGTCTCCTGAGCTTGTGCCTGACTTTTTATCTAAAAACAGCCATTAAAATTAACAGTCTCAGGGATCTAACACAGTACCATCTCAAAGACTTTTCTAGCAGCCATGGCACCTCTTGTTGCTGCTGATAGTTCTCAAATGTACCATACAAGTTCTACTGCACCATACAAGAAACATCTCTAATGCCCATCCAACATGCAAAGTACCAGTTGTCTTACCTTTGTGAGATCATGTTTGGAAACTTTGCTTTCTCAAGGTTCACCTTTTGGGAAAGTTTGTATGCAGCAGCTGATTATAGAACAGCCTTCAAGGTTAGTAGTAACATTAGTAACAGCAGTAACATTTGGGATCAGTCATGAGATAATGTAATATTCTCTGCTTGCAAAATAATCAATATTACAATCCCTATTTCTGAACTTAAAATTTCTATTTCTTTAGTATTTATTTTATCTTGGATAGAGAAAAAAGGTGTTGCAGAGATAATGATATCATTTGTCAATCAACTTCAAGAACAAACTTTTTTTCTTTTTGTTAACAAAACATTGGTTATGGCATTTGAACCACACTGAAGCAATCGTAAATTGGCTTACTGGCTTTCCACTAAGTAAAGTTTAAAACATTCATCTTTGAATGACAACCTTTTTTTTAGTTCTAGTTGAAGATCTTGACAAATATATTTATCTTTTAGCCACAGTGAAAGAATTACTAACCTCAAGACACTGTCATTTGTTTAGTGGAAAAATCAATATATCTTCATAACTACACCTACATGTATACCTATCTATTTGGTACCAGAAACCTTAATTGGAAATTAAGTGGTGCTTAGGATAAATTTATCCTTTAGACAGAAATATGGATGAAACAAGTGCAAAACGATGTCTATATTGATGGTTCATTACCAATTTGATATTGATTCTCTGACAAACAGCATCAACTCCTGTATGTTGGAACCTACAAAGCTCCTTAGCAGACAAGCTGAAAAGCCATTGCTTTTTGACAATAATTTTTTGGTAAAGTCAGTGACAAAAAACCCTGTCCAGTGGAGTTCATTCAAGGCCCTCAACAGCAGAACTGATAAGTGCAAAATTAAAAGTTCAATCCCAATAAATTACCTGAGTACTTACTTTGGAATTACTCTGTATTTTCTTACAAATTATAATCTATATGAAACAGTATGAAATATGAAGGAACTAATTAGAGTGAATGAAATAACTGGAAGACAGAATGACAAAAATCAGTATATTTTTAATTTTTTTCTGTGGAATGGATCCTCTCATCACAACAAATGGTATGCATATTTATCTAATGGATGAGCATATCTCCAAAACTACTGCTATCTCCAAAAACTATTGTCAGAAAATGCTAAAAAAGCATTTGCATATGTGGCAAATGTTTGGATAATTCAGGTAGCAGAACATTTTCTCATGTTTTTTTCCCTCATCTTTCACCCACACTACACATGAAACACTTGTTAATTTACGTAAGCTGTTCTTTAGGGAAGGTGTTCTCCTGCTTAGATTCAAATAGTTTTGAGTTTGCACAGAGAATTCCATGAAACTGTAAGTTAATCAGAAAAATCATATCTTGGTTTATGGGACTTAATAGTTAAAAATGTGATGGTCACATTAGTGAGCCTTACTTCTACTTATGGTAAAATCAATCATTACAAGGTGACCTTTACTGTTTACTTCCATTATCCGTTTTTGTACATGGATTTTCTGCATGACATGCTATTTCATGCTGTATACCTGCCCTAAAAACACTGGAGGAAGAGATCAATGGCACGGCCTTGAATGCTTTGTTTATCACAGCATTTTTTGGAACAGAAGTATGTTTCTATGTGGCAGAAGTTGCTTTTGACATGTAGATCAAGCAAGATGGTCAATACAGAGTCTTCCCTTTCCGAGCATTCCAGTCATTCCACAGTGGGACGCCTCTTCTTTCAGCTTCTCTAGCCCCTGGTTTCCTTTTGTACCTTGGTGTCTTACCATTGCCCCTTTGACACAAATTCCTTAGCAGAGACATTTTTCTGAATTTGAACTCTCAGAGTTGCTTCCTTTCCATTCCCTTCCAAAAGATTCTGTGGCCAAGTCTTTACTCTGACATTCTCTTTCTGATAAGTAGCTGTTCTCAGATACTCTAGTAATCTGCAAATTGGTGCAAAGTTTTTTATTTTAGCTGAGAACGAATGAGCAGAGTAGTAAATCTGGATTGTTCTGCTTTCACAATATACCATGGCCTTTTCTCAGGGGTGAAGAATAGTGAGGGAAACTTTGGGCCTATTCATTAGTTTGACTGATATTTTTTTCTTAGTTGACAGCTAGCACTGAGAGTACTTCACAGGTATTAAAGAAGGAACAGAGGGCCAGTACATCAATTAAATCCATTTATTTAATAAACCATTAAAAGCTTCAGTGCATGAGCGAGATGTCTACAAGTGCATGGAGTCAGCTTTCTCTCCAGCCTTTTACTTCCACTGTTAGGGACCAGGAGGAACTGGAAGTGATAAGCTTTTTCAGAATGGCAATGCTTTGACTTAAAAAAAAACACTGATTATTTATAGCAGTCTGTATAGAAAGGAAAGAAAGCCTGGGTTTGATCCAAACTACTCAGACTTTCTTGAGCAAGTAATAAGCAGACTTTGAGAGAGTCCAAGACAAGATAGACATCAGTATGTAACATGTAGGTAACATCCTCCTTAGCAACAGTATAAGCAGGTTTGGCAGAGAGCTCTCACAAAGCTGTGCTAGATCAGAACTAGATTAACTTGGCTTTGCTCTCCTATTTCTTGAGATAGTCACCTCCAGCACTTATATCAGCATTCACATTCCAATAGGTCCCTTGGTAATTAGAAATTCCTTCAGGCTAAGTGGATGTTGGAAGCATATGTAAACTCACTTGAAGGTCTTGGCCAGCAAGACGAATTGATGGGAACCAAGCTGGTGCCAAATCCAAACTTTCTAGAGAACCTTCAGGTGCTGAATTTGTGGCCTGAAAATGTTTACTTTGGATAAGCTATCACAATCTATATATTGAGTTTTGCTGGTATCTTGTCTAGTGTGCTACTATGGCAAATAATATTACAGGTCACTTCAGAGTGATGAAGAATAGTTTTTGTTTCCTTTTGAAGCTCACCTTGAACACTTACTACTGAGGACAAAGTGAATCCAAGACCCAGTCATACATGCAACCAGAAAGTCTGACTGTCACTTACCAGCTGTTACCAGCTGTTGGGACACAGGTGTAGGTCAGTGGGGTCATTCACTCCGCTGAGGTACAGCTGTGGCTTCATTACTGAACTGATGTTGACCAAAAGCCAGCAAAGAATTGTTTGGTGCTGCTGTCCTAGTTCTCATGCATTTCATTATCTCTTATATACTTTCTTTTGAGACTAACTGGGCGCTTTCATCTTGGCTGAGATGTGCCAGTTGTTTCATACTGCAACTATTTTTTGTTTGTTTTAATTTGACTGCTTTAAAATTCTTTGCTTGTGTTGGCAATATTTGCCAGGTGTGTGCTGGCAGTTTTCTGAGAGGCCTTTTGTTGTAATATATCAGCTGACTTTGAACTTGTCAGTCTTAGACAAGAGGTAAAGAGCATACCTGAAATTATGATGCACAATCTACACCTCACACATGACTCAGGAGTTCTGTTGGGCTTTTTAGAGGAGAACAAATTTGTGGCTTTAATTTTGCAAGGTTCTGTGCACTCTCCAGAGTGCTGGTAGCAGCTGTTAACTGCCAAATGCTATTTCCAGGGTTGTACCTCCATTAATCATTGTGCAGGTGCATGAACAAAAAGTGGTTTTCTGGCATGATAAGGTGTTCACTTCAAGAAGTTGAAGTTAGACAAAACAGCTATATTGATATTAAGTCTATTCAAGATGAAGGGGCAAAAAAATCAGCACTTTTCTCAAGAAAAGAACAAAATAATTTGTGACAGAATTATAGCAAATTTTAGGATTTTTATAAACAGGTTTAGTTTTTTATAAGGGAGACCACAGAAAGGAAATTTCTGTACCTTTTAATATAAAATATTAAAAGGTGTTCCTAGTACTCACTATGTAGTCCCAGATTTATATTTTGCAGGTGTTATTTTCCAAGCCAGGTCTAAAGATTGGATATTATTTTTCTCAGAGCAACTATGAAAAAACTGAATACCTGTTTTCTATATTGGAGGAAAAAAAGCCCCAAATCCATTTATATGGATCATATCACATAGTTTATATAAGGTAACAGCAATCTGTGATAAAGGTCATTCAGGTTATTCTGAAGTAAGCATCCCATTAATTTTCCATGCAGTTTTCTGTCTACAAAAAATATATGATTTAATACGCAACTCTGGGGCTCTAGCCACTGCATGCATGTAGGCAGGACCCAAACAATCAGAGTGCTTTTGACATGCTAGCAAGTCTTCTTGCCTTTCATGCATGGATCACCTGAGTTCACCATAGGCTAACAGTGCAAAATTTCTAATGAAGTCTGTATTGGTATTTAACATTTTCTATGATAGCAGAAATGTTAATGTCCTGGAAATTGAGTGAGAAACACTGAATATTGTCCAGGATGAGATTCACAAAATTAGAGCTGGAAAAAGCTGAGATGTGATTTCAGAGATAACCTTTTCCAAGCACTTAACAAGCACAAAGAGATCTCTTGTAGTTGCTCGCTATTTTTGCTTTATGCAGTGGAACTGACCTGCCTGGTCATGTAACATCTTGCAAAGAAGTTTCCCTGGTCCCAGCTTTCTCTGGAGGAAATGCACTTGCCTTTAGCATATGCCACCAGCAAATTTCCTGTCATTGTTGGGCACCCTGAGTCTGACACTTTAGAGCATTATCTGAAAGACAAGGCTCTAGTTCTAAATGAATATGGTCTATGTTTGCATTCAATACTGTTTTCTTACATTTCAATTGGATTCCCTTCAATTTTCAAAACCTAATTTGCTTGTGGCAAAAAAAAAAAAAGTTACTCATCAAATAGTTTTAAATGCAGCAGTCCTTATCTACTATTAAGAGTTAGATGTGTGGCACCGTCATTGTTCAGCCTGTATGAAGCATATTCAGAGCTGAAAGTGATTTGGAGAGGAAAGTTTCAGAGGTGACCATTGTTCATATCTCATCAAAAACCCCACTTCTCTTCTGTTCCATAAAATTTTTACTCCTATTTTAACTCTAATATATACTCTAGAAATATGCTGTGTCTCACAATACCACTGAAGCACCTCATGAGAGTCCTCACAAAAATACTCTGCTACATCATGGATGCTCTATTAATATGTAGAAGAGAAAAATATAGAAGACAGTTGTCAGATACCACAAACTCTTAGTGAGCTGAATGATTTCTTTTAAGGTGGGTTATGACAAGCATTTAGCATATTTATAATAGATTTTCCCTCTTAATTATTTTTAAACATTAATTATTAAGAGAATTGCATTTTTCAATCTTAAGAAACCTCACAAAGAAATAATCTGGAGCCCACTAATTGTCCGTGAGCATAAAAACTCCTTTAAAATCTACTTGCAAGTGTCACATGATTGCTGTAAAATGGAATGTCTCATTCTTAATCCAGCCTACTACATTATTTGCATTGTTTCACAGGGTAACAGAATCTCAGAATGAGTCAGACTAAAGGAAAACAATTTCCCTATTTTTTTTTCTTTAGAGTTGCTGACAGCATACAAAGTGGTGTCTACTTTCTGCAGGGTTACAGTCCAACTCTGCTGGCTTACAAAAGTAGCTTTAATTGATATTTGATCTAGGGTCTCCTATCACTGAGCCTGAGCTCTACCAAAATGAAAATGAAAGTAATGTATTTCTGTATAGCAGTATGTGTCACTTACCCTGATGTTAGAAAATTGTGACTTAAAAATAGGACTGAGAAGGAGCTTTACAATCCATGTAGTCCAACCCTCTGCCCAAGGTGGGGTCCATTATGCTTTCTGTAATTCTCAATGGATGTCTCTCCAATCTGTTTTGCAGGTTCCACGGGCAACATAATGAAGCACTTCCACAGCTCTCACTGAGACAATTTTTCCCAATTCCTAACTGGCCTTTTCCCCTGAAATGCATGACACACACTTGAAAGAGGTAAAGACTTTCTTCTTCCTGTTTTACTCCCTTTGTCTTGTCTTCCCATCACTTTTTGCACCAAAGAATGTCTATCTTATAATAAATGCTTGAAGCTAATTTTCAAAAGCTGTGAAGGTACTTCTCAAACAAAACAGAACAGAACAAAACTAATATAGCTTTGATGCACTTCTCCTATTACACCATTTCTTCTCACAGGTAAAGTGCTTAGCAGAGATAGTACTTAACTATAATAATGTATAATTTTTTTGACGTAATTGACATAATTGACATCCTGGGACAATGTTAGGGCAATAAATTTACAAGCACATAATGAATAGACTAAACTGGGAGTACCGTTATGCAACCTTTAGCACTTCTAGTCTGCATCTATCATGAAATATTTGAAAAATTCTACCTGGGAGTGTCATAAAGGAAACAAAGAAATATTAAGAACAATTTTTTTCAAGCAAAACTCTAAGCAGAGAACACAAAGATCAGGAAGTTATTGCCCTCCTCATGCATGAGTTTAAGTGAAGATTTTAGCTGACATTGAGAAGCAGGGAGACTTTAAGCTGCAATGTTGGCAGTGCTTTACCTCAGGAGCAATGCTTTACTCCTGAAGGAGGCAAGATTTTCATTAAAAAAAAAAGAGCTTTTACTTATTCATAATTGAAGCATATTTCTTGTTGATTTCAAAATTCCTGATGAAGATAACTAGCCATATGTTCAGGTAAAATATTAATATTGATCCTAAAATGGACTCTGTAAGAGCCTAGAAAATACAAAATATGGAGTGAACATGCTAAACATCCATGACCTAAATGAAGGGGCAATAAAAAAACCCAAAACCCATGAAGGCAAATCAACCCCTTGCATTCCATTTTTAAAATATTTTTATCAAAAATAATTACCTCTGCAACTTTTGAGGTTAGAGGTTTTTCAATATTAATGTGTTCTTAAAATCAAAATCTAGATGTTTTTACATCTAAAATACTAATTGGACAATTTTAACTGTCCAATTTTAATATTAACAGAAATATCCTAAATAATAAATTAGACTCATCAGGAAGGCTATCAACCCCAAATTTAGTCAGGCAATAATTTTATTTATTTAAAACTAGACATTTCCTTGATATTTTGTTACTGTGTTGCACTGATTATTCAAATAACTTTTCACTTGCATAGCTTGAATTTACTAAAAAAAACCCCTCCAACATCATCTATTTAATCCATCTACTCTTACCTGAATTTTGTGCAGCTATTACCACTATGAAAGAATAAGTGGCATCTGATAACAACTAACATGAAACACGGAATCCACAGAGTAAAAAGTGCTCTGCTGAGTGTTTGCTGCTGAAGAGAGAACTGTTGATGGACAAGAGACAGTCCCTGGAAAGTTGCTTGGCCAAAAGCAGCTGTTAGGCAGTAGTATAAACCAACCTTTACATAAAACGTGCATTTTATGATTCCTAGTACAGAAGATCAAAAATTAAATATAAGCAAGAACATAATTAAAGGATTAATGGCCAAAGCTTCTACATAAAGGGAGAGATTTCCAGGGGAAAAAGAGTGAGCTATAAGCATTTTTTAATGACTAGGCTTTAAAAAACCCCTCAAAAATAGAAAAACAACAGTGCTCTTGTGCTGGAAAGGTCACATTAAACAATTCCACACTGACTTTATCCGCCTTAAGAACTAGGAACCGGTTTTACATCTTTAACTTGCCAAGGAATGATTCTCAGCCTTGTGGGAAGAACCATGAATCAGAGTTCCTTGTTTTCAACAGGTAGTCAAAGTAAAAGGTTCACTTAGTTAAAGTAGTTCAAAAATACAATGCATTTGAGGAACACATTTTATGAGCTGGACTGCCATACTTTCAGTTGTATTCTCATGTAAGTTCAAGTGGCTATTTTAAGGAATTTAAGATCTTCCTTAAAGAAATTCTGTTCGCTCTTTCTCTCTCCCCTCCCACCACTAAGTACTCTCTTGGCTTAACGAAAATCCTTTATTTCTCTCTCACTACAGATACACAAGTGAAATCCCCAGTCTCTTGCACTAGTTCTTTTTTTAATAAGCCATTCAAAAATTGGATGCTGGCAGGGAAAAATAGTTAACTACACCTTCTATGAGTAGTCTGAGTGGGTTAGCCAGAGTATAAAGTAGACAACCTTTGGGATTCAGAATGGCTGAGCCATCAGGGAGCTTCCATACACTCTCTTTGGTAACAGATAGTAAGCTCTTCAGCTCAAACTGTGTTGTCATATGTTTTATTCATGGGGCATCATAAGGGCCGCCAAACAGATTATCATGTTGACATCAGGCCTCCTCAGAGAGATAAATTCTTTAATAGTTGAACTGGCAGGGTCAGTCAGTACAGAGATGCCTGCCAGGCAACCAAATATGAAAAAAGAAGGAAAAAGGAAGGAAAAAGGAAGGAAGGAAGGAAGGAAGGAAGGAAGGAAGGAAGGAAGGAAGGAAGGAAGGAAGGAAGGAAGGAAGG